>ASPP01046553.1:0-13979 GCA_000512085.1 Reticulomyxa filosa
GCTTGTAATCATCGTTTCGAAAACTGCAAGGCCATAACACCGTCCGGGACGTTTCCAAGTTTTGATTACAGAAGGCGTTTTATTGACAACTATCTTTTGTATCGAACAAATCGACACATTTGTTTTTGTCAAGCCAATAATCAAGCTACACGCAACAATATAGCCTGGAAAAATACCTCACGCCAAACCGGATCGCACGTTTGAACAACATTTTTTTAAAACGAACAAACTGTGACAGACAGTCCTACAGCCAACTGAATGTCATGAGCAAACAGCGATAGCAAGTACATCAAAAAAGCTAGCTCATTACGTGTAATTCGAAATTCAAATGAGTTTATTGAAACGGCAATGGAAACAGCATATTCAATTAGTACAAAGCGCACCATAAGCTAGCATGTATTTCCTAGAGAGTTTGGTTATTATTAAATCATGCATTGAAAATGTCCTTTAGAATTTATATCACAGTGAAATAAATATAAATAGCACATTATAGAAATAACTAATTTTCTCAATGGAAGCAACATTTTAAGATTTTTAAAAATATCTGCAAATGTAATATTGTTCTATTTTTTTTACTAATTGTTTCAAAATTTCAATACTTTTTGTCCAAAAAGTTTACAGTTTTCATATTGTGAAATTTGCCAAATTTTTTTAAGTATTCTATTGTATTATCTACAAACTTGTTCTGTTACTTTGTACCCCACGTAAGTTAATGATAATTAATGCCAAATATTTGGCATAGCGTATATTAAAAGTGATTGACTGCATATTAGCGCAACTAAACTTTTCCACTGGTTTGTCTAAAAATATATGGTAACTTTGTTGCAATATCTTGTGTAATAAATATTCATATATCACTCACAAATATACAATATTTGATTGTATAAACTGTATAATGCATTAATTACAGTATAAATGACAAATGGGTAAGGATATCATTGTAATACCTCAAATTTGTTTGTACATGAACCGACAAGTATCTCCCATTAAATAATAGCAGAGCGAATAACATAATAACCAAATTGTTCTGATCCCCTTTTATTACATAGTGACTGACCAGGTTTCGAAGAAAAACTTTTGAGTAAAATGAAATTTCCTCAGAGATATTTATGAATTACTATTTTTTCGTAAGAAAAAAATATGCGAGTTAGAAACGAATAAAAACCGAATAAACAAACAAAAGAACCAAACAAAATGAATAACGCAAAGAAACACCAATAAAGCGAATTCTATATCAAATCTGAACAAATGACATTTGTTTATTATTTAATTGCACTTGATGAACGATTTGTTATCGTCTGGATAAAGCTCTCGAAAATGCATTTCTTGCAGTTTTACGTAATTGAGAGTTATCAGAAATAGGACTATTGTCGTTGCTACTCATATACTGAGGAGATCGATCATTGCTTTCATTTTTTTTGCTTGGCAGGGCAGTTGTCGAATTGTTTCTCACGTGAACTGTACTTGCTGAAGATACTGTGCCTGCATTGACATTTTCTTTATGCTCCTCATCGTTTAATATACCATCCAAGTCCATGTCATGTAATATTTGTTCGATATTATCAGGCGAGTTGCTTATATTGCTGTTCGTGTTTTGAAGCTGCAGTCCCTCGTGTTGTGTGTTACTATTGCTTGATGTTGCCGACAAGCCAATATTTACCCCATTGTCTGACTTCTTCGATTGTCTGGATTCTGTCTCTGTCACTGTCACTCGCATTTTGTCATTGTCGTCCTTGCCATCGTCATTGTCACTATCGTCTTCCTTATCTTTGTCTTCGTCTTTTGCTCCAAACAGACCTTTTTTTTATGTATATGTGTGATTACTCAAAAAAAAAAAAAAAAAGATAAAAAAAAAAAAAAAGTACCAAAAAAGTTGCCCAAGAGAGAACGACTGCTAGCACTTTTGGTGATAGTAACATCAATGGTAGTCTTTGGACGTTGCAAGTCGCCCATTTTTTTTTTTCTCGTCGTCCATGCGTTTGATTTCTTTTTCCATAATTCGAATCATAAAGTCGTGGTACTGATAAAACGGCAGATATCTGGTTTGTTCAATCAGGGCCTCGTTGGAAATGGTAGTTACCAATGGGAACTTAATCTTCACCGACGAAGCCGACAAATGTAAGTACTCTTTTATCACATCTGCTACGAACTCGTCTTTGTCCTTCTCACTCATCTTTTTACTCTTTGTCTTCGTCTTCCCTTTCACACTCATCCGCTTCGTGTCCTCCTTGTTCAAAGTCGCCATTCTTCTTTCGTCGTCATGTCCTTCTTCGTGCTCTTCTACTATTCGTTATTGTTTTGTTTGTGCACAGTAGTTTGCCGTACCATCAAATCAAGCATTATTTATGCGTAATACGCACATACCTTGTCCTCCTTGGTCCTCGTCCACGCCATCTTCTGGGTCATCGTACAGCTGCGTCAGCACAAGGGTGTTGTCTCCGCTGGCCATTGCTAACCCCGTCAAATCAGTCAATTCTGGGTTTTGCTAAAGTCGTTTCATGACAAAAAAACAAAAAAAAAAAATTGATTTTGAATTCGCACATTTCTTAAATTGATAATATATGGACACATACAATACAAAAAAAAAAAAAAAAAGCGTCGGCATTTACACAAATAAGTTTTTTTGTGTTGTAACGAAAACATTTTGGTCCGACATCATCGGACCGTGGCGCAATTGACGAGTTTGGATCACATTGACTTGTGACAACAGCTCAATTTCATGGGTACGTTGCTCTAGCTCCGTTTGGAGCTCTTCCAGCCTTTGTTCCAATCGCGAATTTTGAGCGGCCAACACAACCACTTCCTTTGCAATCGTTCGCGCTTCTTCTTTGCCCTGCGCGACGATTGCTTGGGACGCACGTTCCAATTGTTCATACTATTTGTATATACATATACAGCAGTTTTTTTTTTTTTGGATTGACGACAAACATAATTGTTCTCCAGGTTTTTTTTTTTTTTGATGACCCCTTGTCCCCTGTCCTCTTCCTCTCTTTACAACGTTAGAACAAGGAGAATACCTTTTGTTGCAACTTCTCATAAGCAAGACCGACTTTGGACATTTCGTCCAATTTCTCATACAATTGGTTCCGTTCTTTCAACCAATCGTCTGACCGTTTCATTTCTTCTTTGAGCTGCTTTCGCAACTCTTCTTCTACATTTTCACGTGGCAAGGACCGCTTCTCCCCAATCCCTGCGCCTGAACTATAGTCCATGCCATCGAGATTCGTCAGCGTATCACCATTGTTAAACTTATTTTTTGCAAAAGGGGAGGACCCAACCATAACAAAAACTTTATGTCAAGTTGCTTTTATTGTCTGTTTGTAATGGTATTGTGTGTATGTGTGTGTGTGTGTGCAAAGACAACAAAAACTTTGTCCTTCAGTTGTGCCAAGTGCTGTTGTTCAATTGATTGCAATGTCTTTTCTTTCTTGAGCAGTTCGTTTTGCAGTTGGACCACCATTTGCGAGTGCTCTTCTAAACTTATTCGCAAGTGTTCGAGCTCCTTTCCGTAATCTGTTTCTATCGTTGACAGCTTCGATTGATATTCTTTTTCCAAACTCGACAGCTGCTCTTCCAAACTCACGCATTCGTTCTTTAGCTTTACACCACACGTACACACACATTACGCATTTATTATATACACATTTTCTCGTTTTATGGCTGATTTACGTACGTATCAATTTGTGACAGAAAAACAGTAATATTACCAAAAAAAAAAAAGTATACGTGTCTCTATAAAAAGTGTGCGCCTGGAGGAGAACAGAGAAGTAGTTTAGTATGATTAATAATTGGATATTCTTGTTTGCTGTGTTTGTTTTTTTGCTGATACCTTGGCATTGGTAACAGTTAAGTTGTCGGCAATTTCTAAGACTGATAAAAACTGATTCTCTTTTTGCTGAATAATTTTTTGCAAACGATCCAACTCACGCTGCGATCGCATGTCGACAGATGTTCGCGTTAATTCGTTCATGGCTGTTGGGTTATTCACAGCCAATAATGCTAAACTCGACATAGTGTGGTGTGAGGGCTGGCTACTTTCGGCATGTACTTCGGTTATGCTCATTGTGTTTTTTGTTGTTTTTTTTTTGCGTTTGTACTTGGCCGATATGTTGTCTTCTTTATTGGATCGGTTTGAAGTCAGTTTTAATGGTGATGTCATCTCTTGGAAAAAGAGTCTTGAGAATCGATCAAAAGATTGCTTTTTCAGAAAAGTACAATGGATTACGACAGGACTGAAAAACTTTCCTTTCTTGTTCTCCTTGACGATCCTTAGACATGTTTTTTAGGTCTTGGCAACGTACTTCACACTTGCCAATCTTATTTTAATTGATAGTTCAATAATATCTTATACAAAATCGGTCTTATTTTTTGTTCATAGCTATTATAACTGTTATCAATATTTGTTTTTAAAAATGTGATTTGCAATCTTTTTCTCAAATTTCTAGATAATGAATAAATTGATTGAACAGTTGTTCGTAGGGTTGTATACTAGTTTTTTTTTTTTGCCTCTATAAAACTTTACTCCATCTTTTCCAACATTTTATTGATCTTTTCTTCAAAGAATGTCTTCCGAAAAACGAGTTTCTAAGTTAGCAGAGCAGCTAACCACCAAGGTAAAATTTTCATAGTGTTTTTGTCAGGCGTGGGGATTACGTCTTTTTACAAGGAAATATTGCGTGAGCCAATTTAAAAAAAATGTGTTTTTCTGTTTACAGACAAATATTAGTGAATTATTTCCATCCCCTTCAAGTGCTTCAAGTGCCCACAAAGACCATTTGTCAACCTTGCAATTGCAAGATGATGAATTCTTGTTCTCCTCTGAGTCGGTGAATGAAGGCCACCCTGATAAATTGTGCGATATTGTCTCCGACTCAGTGTTGGATGCCTGCCTTACTCAAGATCCCAACTCTTATGTGGCTTGTGGTACGAATAAACTTTTTTTTTTGCTACTTGTTGTTTTTCGAAACTGATTCAAAAATTTTGGTGCGCGTTTACGCACTGTTTATGATAAATTTTTTCAAAGGTTTTCTCTCTGCACTACTTCACAATAAAATAAAATTACAGAAAGTGCTGCGAAAACCGGTATGATCATGATATTCGGAGAAATAACAACAAAGGCAAAATTAGACTACGATAAAGTGGTTCGTGATGCCATTAAAAAAGTTGGATACGACGACAAAGCAAAAGGATTTGATTATAAAACTTGCAATGTTGTTGTTGCCATCGAGGCGTTTAGTTTTTTTCCGAAATTGCGAGAGTGATTTTTTTTTTTTTTAAACACGTCAAATTTTCGAAAATTGGAAAGAAAAAGAAAAACAAAAAAACGTACACAAAAAATTATTAAAGACAATCACCTGATATTGCCCAAGGTGTGCACGAAAATCGTCGTGACGAAGATATTGGGGCTGGTGATCAAGGTATCATGTTTGGATACGCCACCGATGAAACGGAAGAAATGATGCCATTGTCTCATGTGTTGGCGACGAAATTGGGAAAACGCTTGACTGATGTTCGAAAACAAGGAATTGTGAAATGGGTCAGGTAAGACGAACAATTAAAAGGATGAGGGGAAAAAATTAGGAGGGAGGAAATTGCACAATTGCAAAAATATATAATTAATTTTTTTTCTTTGATAACTCTTTAGACCTGATGGTAAAACGCAAGTTACAGTGGTGTACAAGAATGTTAAGGGAGTAATGGTTCCTCAACGAGTTCACACTGTTTTGATTTCGACCCAACACGAGGATGGAGTCAGCAATGAAACCATCTCACGTGAGTTGATGGAATATGTGATCAAACCGGTCATTCCAGCCAAATACTTGACCTCACAAACCAAATATCACTTGAACCCATCGGGACGATTTGTCATTGGTGGCCCACATGGAGATGCTGGTTTAACTGGAAGAAAAATCATGTTTGTTTTTTTTTTGTGTTATCATTTTCATTGAGTTTCCTCGAAGAGACCACGTTTTGTAAATTACAATGATAATGTAGTGTTGATACCTACGGAGGCTGGGGTGCTCACGGAGGTGGTGCATTCAGTGGAAAAGATCCATCCAAGGTTGACCGATCAGCAGCTTATGCAGCTCGTTGGATTGCAAAATCCTTGGTTGCAAACAAATTGTGCCGCCGATGTTTGGTGCAATTATCGTATGCTATCGGTGTTGCTGAGCCTCTTTCAGTTAGTTGTTATTATTTTTTTTTTTTGACTTTTTTAAACATTCTAATTTTGTGTATCAGGTTTTTGTGGAAACTTACGGAACCCACGCTCGTCCATTGAAAGAAATCTACCAAATCATCAACAAAAACTTTGACTTGAGACCTGGCATTATCATCCGCGAGTTGAAACTCCGCCGACCAGTCTTTGCCCAAACTGCTTCTTATGGTCACTTTGGACGATCAGAATTCACTTGGGAACAACCAAAGAAATTATAAGTTGATAATATTCTAAAATTTTCTTGTAGGCTTGTGTTGAGTGAAGTAAAGTTAGCAGACGGATTGCAATTTTTGTTTAAATAACTTGTGTTATTCTGTCGATAAAACTTGTTTTAAAGTTGATCTCATCAACTCAGGCCTTCGAGGTTAGTTTTTACCTTTATTAAGTACACAACTTGTTTTCAAATTTTAGAGCAAAAAGTAACACAGTGCCATTCAATTATTTTAATTGAGTAAAAAGTTATTTTGTGATAGGATAAGCTCGGTTATAAATTCCAAAGTTCAAGGGAAACTGGGTTAGATTTTCTTATAAAAACTCACTTTTCTCCTTGGTTTACTCTTTTCTTTCTCTTGTTGTAATTCTTATTAATTTACTCTTTTTACAAACTTGTGTCAGATTTAGTTCCTTTTGTATTACACTTAGTCTCAGCATTCCTAAGCTTGGCATTGTCACTGAACAAAACCCAACCATATCGTAACTGCAAGAACAAGTTGGAGACGAAACAATCGACGTAAGTGAAATTTCAAGTATGCACAGGAATTTGCAGATAGGAGAACGAGTAAAAGATAATGGATTGGTAATATCAGAGCTATCAATAAATCGAAGGATCAAAAGAAATTGCAAATGGACAGAAGAAAATGCCGACACAAAAAAATTTTGGCAAAACTATTGCAAAAAACAGTGAGTTTGCTTATGTCTGTATTAGATATTGATTTAGACGATGCAACAACAATTAATGATGCTACAAAAACATGTCACAAGACTAACAAAGTCATTGGAACAAAAGAGGTTCCAAGTTGACATGGAACGTAAAAGTCAACATTGATGACAAAGTTGTTCCAAAGGCCGAACAAAGTGAACATTATGCAGTGCGATATTGAGCGAAAGGTCACATAGCGGACAAACGATTATTGTAAAAGATGATCCGAAATCTGGACAAACGTGACAAAGTCAGCTTTAGAATTACACAATAGTTTTCGCTATGTTTTTGACTGTAATCGAGATAATTTCAACAATATAGAAGAAAATTATTGTCTTGAAAAAATACATATAAATTATAATATTTTTATGTAAAGTATTTATTATCACAATGTTTGTCTGTCGAATTACAAGAAATAATAACAAAATTTGAGCAAACTTAACGAAATGATGTAGTTGATTTGCAAAATGTTTGGAAGGAACAATATGTTTACGAACGAACTGTGGAATTGTTTCAATTAAAAACAAAGTTTCGATATTGTACTGCTTATATCTTGTTACTGTTATGAATGTAAAATTATTGTTGAAGTTGGAACTTGAGTACGCGATTTAATGCAGCGTTGAGTCAAGAAAGAAATTGAAATGATGTTGCTATATATCGATAGAAGCGTTATTAGATTCGTTAAATGATATTGTAAGTAAATTAGTATTTTACTAAAATACGACACATATGAAGAAACAGAAGAAGCATTATAGAATACTATGTAGTTTTAAAGAATATACAAATATATATCAATGATTTATTTGCGCAAACAACAATATAAAAGATTGAAAAAAAAACAGCAAATCATACAATAGTAATTATTTGAATAACATAAACAAATACAATAATACTTTTATACTAAACACAAGAGAAATAACTTACAATATAAAATTCGCTATTAACAAGACAACATATCTATATTATGTAATACATGATGTACAATATCTAGATCAATTATCTGAAAACGAATAAGACGATTATACTGATTATAATAATGAAAAAGATAACAAAAGACCTAACTATTTATGTAAATATTATATTAAAATATTTTTAATGTTGGAGTTAACAGGTATTGTAATTCACGTGAAACAATGTCAATATCATGCAATTCGATGCTATAATCATAAAAACAAAATAAAATGATGTTGAAATATTTGTTGACCAGAAGCAAAATTAGCATCAACAAATGATTCGATATTGATCAAATACCAGACGTAGAAATGAAACTGTAGCTGAAGAATTAGAAAAAGTCAATGAAGCAAACAAATCAATTAAGCAAATCATATCAAAAAGATTTCAAAAGTCAAGTAGCTGAATTTAAGAAAAAAGGGATCATTAGAAAAAGTTCTTCGCAATTTGCTGCTTCAATATTAGTAGTATGAAAGAAAGTATAAGCATTAAGTATTTGTATCTATTACATAATATTAAATCAAACATAAGAGATATCTTGAAGAAGTTTGCAACTAAATGAGTATTTTCGAAACTGAACGTAAGATCGTGTTAACTTTATGTACCAATAAAATAAGAAGACATGTCTAAAATGGCAAATATCACAACAAATGACATATATTAATGGAATAAAATAAGATTATGATCTTGCTACATTTCAGAATAGCATAGTCATTATTTGGAGAAATGTAAGATGCTGAAGTGCATATCGATAACTTATCTGTTTCAACAGATTCTGAAGAAAATATTTGTAAGTGTTATCGAATATTTTCAAATCAGAAAAACACAATATAAGATTAGACATAGACAAATGTGAATTTTTTCAAAAGAAACTTCTTTTCCAGTGGCAAGTGATATCAGCAGAATGAGTATCTGCAAGTCCAAAATATATCGATAAAATATTGATAATACTGAAGCTAGTGATCAAGAAGCAACTGGAGAGCTTGTTGGTGTTGGTCCAGTGATATCGAAATTTATAACAAAAATTGACTAACTAACAAATTGAAAGAATGCAAAATGAAATTGGACGGATATACAAGACAATGCATTCGACAATTGAAACAAATGACCAATTGTTGAAACATCCAAAGAAAAACGACAGATTTATCTGCAACGTGATACTTCGATGGCGCGATTGTAGAGGCATTGTTACAAAATCAGTACTGTATATTTGTTCATATAGAATTTATATCAAAAATTTAGTACACACTAGTTAAATTTGCACAAATCTGAAAAAGAATTATATACGTTTGTTTATGCGGTAAACAGCTGATACAATACATATACCAAATTCATTGCGTATACTGACCACAAAAATCTATCTTCAATATTTGCATTGTCAAGAAAGAATATAAACACATAGCTGTCCAGCTAAGAGAATTTTTTTTTTGGATACAGATACTTCACTATTAATGAAAATACAGTTGTAGATTTTTTAATAGACATTTAACATAATTGATAACAAATAAGTTAATACTCTTGACTAGATGACATAAATCATAATATAATAATACAAAGACGATATAATATCTAAAATTAGAAATACATTTATATTGAACATAGAACTGAAAAATTATGATAAATTGTTTGAAAAGTGTAAATATTGATCACAAAGTAACGACATAGTACTTGCATCTATTAAAAATTACTTGACGCCTTTCTAAATGCTATGTTTGTACATCGTGATCAAATCGCAACAAACCAGAAACTGACATCAATATATACTAATTATAATGTACAGCGTCCGCAATTACAATAAAAACAAATAAGTCCATCGAAATACTATCGCATTTGCAAACGAATGGATATACAGACATTAGATAATACTATAGGATAATGTCGCAAAATTCAAAGGTAAAGTCGCAAAGATCATACCAAAGATTGTGAAAGAACGTCTAGTCACTATTTATATTGATCACCACTTCGTACAACATTACGACAAACAAAATGTAGAAGTTTAGCCCACATGAACTAGTTTAAGAAAAAAAGTTAAATTTAACAGCTTCAAATGAACTTGCCAAAAGAAAATCTGGTAAAACTTATGTGCCATCTACTTATTGATAATGATCTTTTATCATTTGAGAAGTTTATATATTGGCTTAGCTATAGTTTGTCTTGTGACAAATAATATCATGTATATTAACAGCTTTGTCAGAGTAAATTAATCTAACTGTGAAAATACCAGTCTTATTGTTCCATCATACAAAGACTGAGTGAAAAATAAGATTATATTGTATGAAGTATTCAAAGTTTTCTTTGCTGCTTTATATTTATTGTAAAATATTTAATGTGACATCGGCAAAATTATGTTTAAGTTGATACACATTCTATGTAAAGAATCTTTCCACCATTATTTGCATTTCGATTTTACGTTTTTGATTGTTGGGTATAATTAACACATGCGAATACCAGTCTAGTTGGCAAATAATCCGATTGAGATCTAATTTATCTATTATTGGCTCTCCATTGTTGTACTTGAAATAGAATTTGAACATGCCAATAAGTAGTATCAAAAGAAAGTTGACATATAAAATATCCTTATACAGAGAGAAAGATTTAATGCAAATTTTATTTTTGTTTTAAAAAAAATTTTAATAATGCAGTTTTCAAATAGTTTTGGTTTTTTATTTTCCTAATGTTTGTGGGACGTCCGCTGGTACACTAACTGTAATACGAGAGGCGTTTACTAAGAAGAGAATAGTGATTTCGTAAAACGAAAGAAATTGAAATAATAAAACAAGGTAACAAAAGAAAAGTAAAGAGAAGGATTCCTCCTTCCCTTGACGTTCACAAATGTTAATTTTCTTTAACATTTGTTTCAAAACAAAAAAGTTTCCAGGACTAATAAAAAAAATAATTCAATAAATGAATTAAAAACAAAAATTATAAAAAAGCAAAACAAAAAAAAAGATAATTTTATTTTTTTGTTAGCATTGTGCATGCGATTTGTAATTCTAAGGCCATTTTTTGTGTATAACCTAAATACCCATTTAGGATAAATGTAGTTTCTGCATCTTCCAGCACTCTTTTTCATTTGCAAGTTAAAAAAGTTTGTCGCTTTCTTTCAGTACAAATAAACGAAAATGGCTCAATTAAAACAGTCTAACGCAAAATAGATGATCTCAAAAGCGAAACAAAAAAATTAATTTTTAAATGAATATCCTTTGCAAGCATTACACATTTGGATTGGAAAACAGTAATAATAGTATGTGTTGATGATGCGCCCATTATATTTCTCTTTTTGTGAAACATTTCAAACTTTGAATTGGGATGTCTAGCAGTGCGAAGAATTCTTTCACAAGCGTTTAAATCTTTTGGACAATCAGAAGACACCCGATCTAAATATAGCTTGGAAAAAACAGCATAAAATTCAGAAGCAGTAAACCATCTCTTGTTAAATTCATTTTCAATAATGCAAGCTGCCATATCCACGACAGTGTCTTGCTTTTTTTCTTCTGTGATTTCGTCTTCACTGCTTTGTGAGTTAGATCGAGGTGGATCTAATACAATTGACTGTGCTTGCGTTCTTCCACGCAAAGGATTTTTTGGTTTGCCTTGTGAAGGGGATATACTTTTCTGGGTTTCCTCTATTGTATTTTTCAATAGATGGCAATATTTTATTTGCTCGTTGTAGTTGTCATGACAATCAAAAATAATCAATAAAAAAAAAAAAATACCTTTGGATTCATTCTCCTTGTTGTTATCCTCATCGGTGGAAAGAGATGAAGATGAAGAACAGTATGAACCATACTTTTCTTTTTCGTTTTCTCCTCTTTCTTCATTGCGCATATGCTTGGTTTTTATATTTTTGATAAGCTCGTCGATTACAGGAAGAGGACTCCTTCCTTCTTCCTTTTCACTCCAAATGAATGTCCCTGATTTCGATTTCTCTTCAATCAACCGTTGTACTCGCATCTTGATTGTATCCCAATGTGTGGCCACAAAATACAAATCCAATTGATATGACTTGTACAACCCTTCACATTTTTCCATTATCTGCTCTTTTGTTAAGTCCGATATTTTGTGTTTCAAATGATTCGCACAATGTTCAACAAGATACTTTGCTAGTTCATTCGATCTGTCAATCTTGTATATCTCTTGATGTGCCAACATGAGAATATCTTCGACATTCACTTTGCTGATTTTTTTCTTTTGCCTTTTTTTTTTTGTTTATGTTTTATACGATTTACACAAAGTTTTTTTTTTTTTTTGGAAAATTCAAAAAAACAAACTGAGAGCATCCCAAACAAATTCAAGGAAACGCAGTTCTTTACCACTATTTATGATCTCTAATGAACCTTCACACGCATCGAATAGATCCTTCCAATGCGTAAATTTCATTTCCAAATGTCCTACAGCAATAAAACAAAAATATCAATCTAACAAAGTTTTTTTTTTTTCATCAACTCTTCCCTTTGGCCTCTTTTCTACTTACGTATACTAAGATTATCCCAAATTATACTATCCACAGAATTAAGTTTTTGTTTGTAATTGCCGGTATCTTCAGCTTTCATCAAACATGGGTACGGCCATTCAATTACTATCGGATTTACTTCTGTTGCACCTGTTGTTTTGTCTTCTTTCTTATCTCTTGATTTTATAAATCGCATCATCAATCCAAAAAATTGGCGAATGATATCCGACGCAAAAATAGGGGTATTCAACTGCTGTTGTGTCTTTTTTAAATTTTCGCATAAATAGACACAAATGATTTCCAAAGAGTTATTCGAAAGGTGTTGTCTATTTTTCATTGCCACGTGTTGCCACGCTTTTAAAAACAACACTGCCAATCGGGTATTCCTTCCAATCGACTCTTCTCTCATGTAATGTATGCGTAGCAATGACAATGACGCACACACATTTTTTTCCAAAAATTTTTTCCATTTTTTGTTTGCTTCATTCACATTCATAATATGTCTTTGATGTATCGGTGCTTCCTCGATCAAATCATTGGCGATCGTTTGCAATTGACGAGGAGAAAATGGATACACGTGCACATTATTTTGGATGTAATGAAATTCACAATATTGTCTTTTCGAAAAAGTCCAAGCTATTGCAATATGATATTCCAATCCTTTCCATTTTATTTTCAGTGAAGATTTTGAATGCTTTAATATTTTTATTTTATCTGTGCAAAGTTCTTTCTTTATTTTATCAATCGATTGCTTGACCCATTTGAGAATGGCAGCATGTTTGTTTTGCAGTGTGCCAAGATCATCGCAATCCAAATGTTTTTCTTTTAAATGATATAAGAACACCAAGTATCCACAAGATATAAAAGGGATGACAAGTTGCTTTTGGACACATCCAGACAACGTTACACCATAAATATTTGAGAATGGGCGCTTCGTACTGTAGTGAGCCGCTTCCTTGTGCTTGTCACACAAAGTATTCACTAAGTCATTAGCTAGCTCATAAAACGGTCTAATGCTGTCAGCTGAGTTTACTTTTTGGTATTCTTTTATTAAGAATTTATCACCGTCTGTCTCTTCTTGCCCTGTCGCTGTCATCACTTCAAAAAAAACTTAGCCCACTAAGAGAAGTAGTGTTAGAAATACTGAAGCTTTTAAGATCATGGTAGTCATTTTGACGTAATTTTTTTTTATGTCTAATTAAGTAGATGTTTAGTTTCGACTCTTGCGTCAGTAAAGTTTTTAGCTTTGTACAAGTACAGTCAGTCACAAAAGGGAGTCCTAAAATTATCCGTATAAACATTTGCAGCTATTCGGAAGGTTTTCCACGTATATCAGCTGTTGTTTGAGTCTTTTCCTTTCTTTTTCAAAGGGTTTCCTTGTGTAGGGGAAGTCCCATTATAAATCCCCAACTACTAACGGAACGGTGGGACCCCATTGG
>ASPP01046645.1:0-10322 GCA_000512085.1 Reticulomyxa filosa
CACTTGTGTCACTTTTACTCAAATTTTGTGTATTAAGACTACCCCCATAAGATTACTTTTTCAGTTTTTGAAAAGCATAACATTTAATAGTACTGGAAAAAATATGAAGTTTGGTTAACACAATCATGGAAGATGTCAATGTTAGATTTATCGCTGAAAGAAACAAATTTAGCACTGGAAAAACTCTTTGAAATACGAAAAACCCAATATTGTTAGTTTTTGAAGGGTAGTACCTTTGAAAACACAAAAAAAAACTATCTACTGTCGATATCAAATTTGTTAACTGAAGTTGTTTGTTGGAAAGGACGTTTATCTGATAAAGATACATCAATATCTGCTTAGATTTAAAGTTCATTTGAAAATCTTTTTTGGAGAAACGATGCAAAGCAAAAGTCTGTTACCAAAGATAATTGCATAGTCGAAAGAAAGTCTTATCAAAAAATTAAGCAATTAGTTTCCAATTGACTAGGCAACATTGCAAAATTTGTCTAGTTCAAGTCAATTTCTTGCTAAATGGAAAGAAAAAAGTCAATAGCAATTTCTACACTTGTCTTCTGCTAGTAATGAAATAAATTGGAAACATAAACCAATTAATGCAGATATAGTCAATCGATGTGAAAACTCAAGAGATGTTAAAAGCAAAATTAGTAATGTCAAGAATCACTACTACATACAACTCATTCACAAAAGACCAAATCTATTTCATAATGAAGATATTGGAGATCAAAACACAACAAAAACCTGGAAACAAGTAGAAAAAAAATGAAATTATAAGATCAAGTATTGCATGTACAAGATTATTTGACATCTAAAAATACACAAACATTGGCAAATAGACTGTAAGAATAGATAAATAATATTCAACAGTGCTGTCAATGACAAACATCAATTGAATGTTGCATTGTAACAATTGACAGGTTGTATCATTGGTCCTGCAAAGATTAATATTGGAACTATGTCAGTGTAGAGGAAATAAGTCGTTGTAGAATGATTCGTTGTACAAGAAGCGCAAGAAAGTGCATAAATTAAAAAGGGGTTCCAATCATGGCACAATACATATGGGTTATTGTTGCAAATGACAAAATCGATAAATGCAATATTTGAACAAATCAGTTGACTATCTGTTGGATATTTCTTCGACTTATGACATAGCGTCGATAGATGGATTGAGATATAGAATGATGAAAGATTTTTTATTAAGATGGAGGATGTACTGGTGGCTAGAAAGCATCCGCAAAGACATAGTGGAACAGTTGTGCTGAATGGAATAAGATCCAGTGAACAATATTCGAAACATGATTACCACAATGATCATCACTGTCGACTGTTATTCGTGTTGTAAATCAACAATATCACACAAGCAGTCCAGCATCCGATTCAGTTAGGTATTTTTGCATATAATGTGGCATTGTGGACATCCATTTACACGAGTGATGAAAAAAGATATAGTTGCAGTTGGATCAGTTGCAGCATAGTTTGGACAGCGTACCTACTTAGGCATCCAAATGGAAGATGTTGTTGGCTAAAGATAAGACACAGTTGATTAAGTTCAAGATTAAGAACAAGATGAAATATCTAATAACGAAATTACTGCTCAATAGAATATACATCCAAGAAGCATATTATGTCAAATATTTGGAGTTGATCATGGACTACAAGATGACATAATGGCAGCATGTCAATTTAGTCTATGGAAAGGTATATATGAAATTGGTATATTTAACATTTATCTACTCCTACAAGTGCATTCGACATAGCTTATCAGTGTACAAATTGTTATACACAGCAACCATTAGTCCATCATTGGAGTATGCATGCGCAATCTGGAACGAGTAGCTGAATCGCACAAACAACGGCTAAACAGGATCCAAAGAATTTCAATGTGCAAGATTCTTGGTGTGATGAATTCGACAACATACAACACTGTAAATTTGATATCACAATTGCCTCAATTGAAACTAAAAAAGCAACAAGAAGAAGTGAAGATGCTCCAGAAATGTGTTAGATGGAGCAACGAGTTCACTAGTACAAACTGACAATTACATACTAATTGATGATATTCGTTTGTAGTGGAAAATTATATAATTTATACATAGAATAAACCAACATGTCAGAAATCGTGATGCCAAGGTTAAATCACGATGATATAATATATTATAACAAGCTTCCAAATCAAATTTCTAGACTTCCACGCTCCAGCAAGTCACCATTTGAAAAATGGAGCAAGCCAATACAAGAGCAGATATTAGCATCACTGGACGACAAGACTATTGTAATATTCGCAGATTTGAGCATCAAGTCAGACGAAGTGGCAAAGATTGCAAGGTTTAAAGCAAAAATGGAAAAATTGGAGTTACTCAGAAGGCCAGACAAGCAATCTACGTTCACTAATGTCTATGTACTTAATATATTCTTCACGGAAAATTGGAACATGCATTGTGCGAATGAAGGGAACAACATGGAACTGCACAAGCACCCGAAACAATTCTTGTGCAGCCTGATTGAAGCAAAGTCATTTGAAAAGATTGTGCTCCACAAGTTGGAAGCTCACGAGAGCAAATTTATTTGCAGAATCATCACTGTCAAAGTTTAACTTAATGGTTACTTGTTCAAGATCAAACAAGATTACACACCAGATTGCAAGTGGTGCGAAGGATAAGAAGAAACAGTGTAGCACTTCCTGATGGAGTTCTCACATTATGGAGGACTTAGAGATGCATGGCAAGCAGCAATCAAGCATTATTGACGCATTTGCAATTCGAGAAATCGAACTTACTGAGTTTGGTGGTCGGCGACAAATTATTAGGCCTGATACCAGAATTAAAGTTGTCAAAGAACTTGCAAAGTTCATTGTGACAACGTGAAGAAAGATTTAAATTCAACTTAAAATTTATTTTCTGACAACTACTCAATTTCCTTTATAATATTAACAACTTTGTTTATTTTTGTTTTGTAAACCTTTTGTTTTCTTTTAAGTGGTACTATGACATATTTTGGTCAATGTGCTTAAACTTGCTTTTGTTTGTATTTTGGGGAATAGCGGGGCTCAAAATCAGTGTAGTGTGAAAGATGAAGCTTGGAGTATCATGACACCTTCACAGCCCGACCAGTGCAAAAAAAAGAAAAAGAAAACACTATTGTTATATAAACTTGGAACTACTGTTTGTTGCTTAGTTTGTTGACTATTTACAACGTCCATACTGAACAGCGACGAGAAATAATAAAACAAAAAAAAAGAAAGTTTTTGTTCAAGGGGACTTTTTTAATTTTAAGAATCCAGCAGAATTAACACTTGCAATCTCAAAAACAAAATTGATGTTTAACATTTTAAATGTTTAAAAAATAATTTTACAAGTTTCAATTAAATGTGCTCCTTATCCAAATGTCGAAATTTTAATGGTATGTTTTTACTTTGTTCGTGAACAGAAATATGTTTGTTCTTCAATCCAATTTTATATTTAAAGAATTCTGTTTTTTCTTATTTGTTTCAAAAGTTGGAATTACAGTTGATCATTAATTCAATTGGTACGCATAAAGATAACAGAGTACTTTATTAAATATTTACCTCGTTTTTTTTCTCTTACTTAATTTTTTGTAAAATCAATTGAAGGATTTAGACTTTAATTCATTGCTTATTTGCAATAGATCAAAATAAAAAACAACATCTTTTTTGAGTGACTTTTAAAAAACTTGAAGAGCAATAGAACTGTTAGGGATTGATATCTCCATTGATATCGCAAGAGTTCTTCAAGAGCTTTAATATCAGCACGAAGATCTGCTCATATAAAAGATATCAGTACATCTCTAGATTAATTCAATTATTGGTGTGTACGTCATTGCTCTTTTCACCTCCGTGCGTATCACCTCCACGTCGAACGTATACACGTATTAAATGTAGCATTTTTATGCTATCAAAACCATTCAATCTGGCTCATTCTGTTAGATTTGTGGTCAAGAGTATTCACACATTGAGTTATCACGTTTACACAATTTTGTAATTCATGCAATCCTTTGTACTTGACCGTTGAAATTGTAGAGAAATCCTCACATATATATGGGTCAGAGCGTGGTCCTGCTTGGCTCAAAAACTCTCATGCACGTCATTTACTTTTTTTTGTTCTTTAATTTAACAAATCACGCTTCCTGTAGGGAAATAGAGTCTAAATTGTAACTCGAAAACGTAAAGCTAAATTAAAAAATAAAAGAGTTGAGAAGAAATTATTATTACATTAAAATGATAGAGTCAATTATGACTCCGTATCACGTAGTGCGTTGTACTACACTCCTTTGGGCAAAGGTTTTCTCAAGCATCCTTTCAGAATAGGAATCCTTTGGATTAACAAGCCAAAAAAAATCACAAAAGTATTTGTGCACAACATTTGCAATTTTTTTGTTTGAAAAAGAAAAAAAGAAACTAAAGGATGAGTTCAATAGTGTTTGAATAATTGAAGCAAATGATGTATACGCATCCGCATTGGCTTTGTAGTGTTCAATAAAATATTGTTTCATTTTCAGATAAGCTTCCATTTCATTGTTTGTGTTGTCATTTACAGCAACTTGTGACGTATTTATTTTGTTGCTTTGATACACAAGTTTTTTATAACTTTTGAATACTTGACTAAAAAAATTATAAGTTACAAATTTTTTTTGGAATTGTATTGTGAAAACTGCATTTCTTTATATAGAAAATGTTAACATTTACAACAAGAAAAAAATAAGCTTAATTCGCGTTCCCAAAATAAGCAAAACGTTATCATTGTCAGTATTTTGTGATTGTTGGTTCTGCTGCTCTTCGATATACTTTATCTCATCGGTCTCATTATCGAACGTATCCAAAATTTGAGCAAACAACAGCCCAGTTGCAAACCAGACCATGCCAATCATGAAGAAGACAAAAAAAAAGGTCAGATAATAATTGGTCGATAATACACTATCATCTAAGAAAACATCAATATTTGATAAAACAAGGTTTGATTGAGGAATGAAAAGATTATGTATAAATAAAAAAAAATGTGAAAGATACGTAACACATAATATCGCTCCATCCATTTTGAAAAGACATTTGAGTCAAGGTTCTTATCGCATTTAAGTTTGTGTCAAAGTTAATGTTAGGATCATTTCCGTCGATTACCTCCATAAGGTTCGATTTTCCAGCAAACAATGCAACTCCCAGCCTCATAAACGAAAACATAAAAATAACAATTAAAGCAAACAACGAACAATATTTTGTGAGAGCTGAATACAATGGCATTATTATCCGTTGTGAAGATGGAAGTATCGTAAAAATACGGGTTAAAGACATCACGAGCATTGTTAGTTGTAAGGTTTCATAGCCCATAAAACAAGAATAAATAATCGCAACTATTGCGCCACTGAACAAAAGGAATTCCACCAAGTTCACCACATTCCATATTTTCCTATCCATTCGAGACCTTTTTAAAATAAAAAGACAATTGTTGTTATCATTTCATTTATACATTTTTTGTTTTAATGACATGAAAAATACCAGTAAACAACGTTGGATTGCTCTTCATCATTATTATTTACTTCTGTATGATTTACTTCTGATGATTTACTTTGTAGATTTATTTCTTTATGATTTACTTTTGTATTCTTTACTTCTTTATGATTTACTCCTTCGTGATCCTTAAATCCTAGTTATTTTTTTATGTTTGCTAGTGTTCTTTAAAGGTTTTGTGCACATATATAAATAAAGAAATGTTAAATGTTTACCAATGACGTCAAAAAATCGACAAAAACCAAAAGCGAACCAACGTAAAAATATCTCGATTGCGTTGAAGATAAAACAAGTAATTAAAACACCTTTGGTCGCAGTAATATCGGGCCCATCCAACTGCAGTAGACAACTTGCAATTAGAGCAGGAGCGATTCCGACAATGATAATAACGTGACGACGCCATTTTTGCTGGAAAACTTTTCAAACAAAACAAATCATCAAATCTGAATCTCAAAATTATGTGTATTACAATGAATACATCAATGCACACTAGGAGTATACGTTTACTTGTCACTACAAAACTATTTCGTTCCAAACATTTTTGTGTGCATGAAATGTATTTATCACTTGTGCATGAAGTGCATTTATCACATTTACGTTCCAGGAAAATTTTACGTGCTTGAGAAAAGGTAATATTCCAAGGGATAATTAATTCCTTAAACATGTCCTTAAAATTTTGCTCTTGATCCTCATTCATTGTATTTTGTTGTTTCTGTGGCTTTATTATACGTGTGAGTGAAACTCACGTTATTTAGTCATTATTTGTTTTTAAAAAAAGATATTAAAAAAAAAAAAAAAAGAAAAGTAAAAGTAATATTAGTCGAAATGATAAACTAACTTTATCAGCAAGATACTCACACATATTCATAAGCTCCTTGACACGATTTGCCTTTTCGGCAAAGTAATATGCACAATGCAATGCATCGTCCTTTCGCTTTTTTTTTGCCAATTCATCGGCCACTCTACTTTCTTTGAAAGACTTTTGAAATCGACCAGCAAGAATTGGATTCAATATCAGTCCCGTAATAATTAATACGAGACAAAAGACAAAACTTGCCCAACCACGACTGTACGCTACATCCGTATAGTTTTCTCCCGTTGGCATGAGGACAAAAGTAGTTAGTAACGCTTGTGGAAAGCCATTAAAGTTATTTGTCAATTCGTTAGTATTTGAGTTACGAAAATACACTCCTCCTGTGAAATAGAGGAAAAAGGTTGAACAAAAAGGTGTTTTTTTTTTTTTTGGGTCAAATGAAAAATAAAGAGAGTAAGGGATAGAAAATGAGCAGTATACGTTTTATGTGTATTGCTAACCAAAAGAAGCCGCCAGTAATATCATGCACATCCATACAAAAAAAATTTCTCGCGCATCAAAAATGGCTCGAATATAATTTCGAGAAAGTTCATAAAGATGGTCGATACTAATTACTACAAGCATCCCTTCCAATGGCACATATGACGTCAACGCGATCCCACTTGCTAGTCTCAGTATGCAAGCGATAGTGAAAAAAATCACTAGCAATACGTACAATATATCCCTCATATCTATCCTTTGGATAAGACACTCTCCGTTAATTTTTCCTTGGCTGCCATCATTGTTGTTTTGGTTGTGATTTTTTTGACAACGATATTGGCGTATCTTATCTTTCTTTTCTTTGGGCAGAAATTTTAAAATTATATCGATAATCATGAAAAATAGTAGTATCAGTTTTACCCATTCACATTGCTTCGCATCCCAAGCACCTTTTTTTGTAACGTGGCCAGTTTCAAAAGACATTATTATTATTTTTTTTTTTTAAAATGTTTTAACTTATTATTAGAAATACCACCTCGACTATTTTAATGAAATATTGCCATACTGTGCCCACCAAATAACGGTATTTGTTCAGGGTCCAGCTACTACACACTTCATACATCGACGAGGTGTGTAGTTTATCTTTTTCATTTAAAGCACGAATGGCCATATACAGCAACAAATCCTCTTTGTCCTCAAGTCCTTTAATCAACTCTTTTTTTTTTATTGTTTGTAAACATACGTACACAAACATGATTGAACGTATTCATTTTGATTAGAGCCAGAAACAAACAAGTAGAAACTTACTATCGAGTACATTTGTGAGCTTTTCTGACTCTGATTGCTTTTGTTTGGAGTCTTCCGATTGACTTTTCTTTTTTTTTTTACAACATAGGCCTAATATCGACTCAATAATCATTTCTGACTTTGATTGCTTTTGTTCTGAGTCTTCTGATTGCTTTTGTTCGGAGTCTTCTGATTGCCTTTTCTTTTCTTTTTTACAAAATAGGAACCCAATCATCACCAAAGCAGCGAAGATCAAGATAACAGCAAGCGTGTACATTAATCTTGGTTTTGGTTTAATATTCATTCCAACAATTGCTATCCCTACAATCACAAATGAGGAAATGAACGGCAAAGAACATGTATCAGCTTGTTGTTTTAGTCGCTCCAACAAATATACAACAACCACAATGACAACAATGTCAATAAACCAGGTTGCAATAATACTATCTCGGCTTCTATCGGTTAACCCGCTCATCGATACGGAAGTGACAATTATCCAACTGAGAGACTCATAGTTTAATTCACGCCCAGCATAGACTCTAGGGTAATCCAGAGGCATTCGAATTTGAGATGGAGTACTATCATTGCGTAATCTTTTCAGTTTGTACACTTCTAAAATTACTTTAGATATAATTTTAATGTGTTCATTTGTGTAATTTTTCACAGGAACGAGCATGGATCCCGAAGGTGTTGTTTGAATATTCGTGTCTATTTCTCCTTGCACAGAACGTTGCGACTCCAATGTTGGACCTTTAGATGCAGCGAGAAGATAATAGTTTGGAGCCTCTTCAAAAATCCATGATATCAGTTCGAATCCCCTTTTCAGGCTGTTGTCCCTATTTGCTGTCGAATTTAAATACTTGCTCAGCGTCTTTTTCGTCAGTTGTCGTCCCAATGATCACAGCAGCAAAATAAATCGATCATTCAAATATTTTATTTTGAGTATACGTGTAGACGAGAGGAAAGAAATTAACATGACCAACAAGATTTTTCTTTTTTTTACCTGGTAGTTGTAGTCAACAACGAAGACTGCCACCAACACTCCATCTTCATCTTGAATGACTGTAGATGCCTTTACGAATAACAAAAATAACAAATATACAACCACTTCACATTTGCAACATTAAATAAATAAATAAACATTAAACTCCAAGACCCTCGCTTGATTCAGACGCAAAAAAAAATGTTGTCCATGTCATATTCCGTGATCGTGTTACAACAGTATATGTTCCTTGGGACGTGTTGAAAATGCTTTTGTAACTATCTCTTGCAGCCTTACAATCGGATGTTTCATAGGATAGGCGTTCACTGTTGTTCATTAAATCCTATATTCGAATGTTACAAAAAATACACTTTTGCAAATGCCATTGGATAAGTACAAACAAGATTGATGTTATTAACATATATACACACCTCAAATGTTGACCCAGGAAATGCTTGTTCCAATGTGCCATTGAATGTATAAGTTATGGCATCAATATACCAAGGTCGACATCGAGGATCGTAATTCTTCAAACTGACTCCAGAATCCTTTTTTTTAAAAAAAAAATTATTGGAGCCACTTTTTTGTGAGCAACAGAGAAAAGTGTTGAAAAGCTAACTTACATTTGCTTCCCTTTGTCCATTTTCATTTGCACGAAAGTATGTTAATTCTCCGTTTGTTTCGTTCGACACACCACCTACCCAAAAATCACTGCCGTTGACCTCTGCTGAACTCATGTTACCATTTGGAAACCCTAACGCAATGCCACGTATTTCATACGGATTGTCAATATCTCGAAAAATTTTCATTATATCTGTCAAAAATTTGTCATAGTACCCTGTTTCATCTGGTTGCAAATCACCACGTTTCATGCGTTGCACTATAGTTTCGGCCATTCTCTGTGCATTTTTGTCGATATTTATTTTTTTTTTTTGTGAAAGCACAAGAAAGTACATGTGGTTGGTCCCAAAAAAATTTGACTCGTTCCGAATTTGTGTAGTATTCTTCCTCCATCATTCCATCTTTCAACACTATTTTGACAGACACAAACACAAACGACACAATTTATTTGTGATATTCCCTATTTTCTTTTTTTAAGTAACCTGATTGGACGGATTTTGGTTCGCTGATGGCCCATATTAAGTACGTGCTTCCCAATAAAGCAATTAAAGTGCCTTGCATGCACGAGTTAAGTGTATCCCAAATTTTAGGAATACTCAGGTTTTTCTTGGAATCTGGTAAAAGAGGAACTTGATCTTTTTCAGACTTTCCAGATGGATTATTGAAAATTTTGTAAATTTTGTAACATTGGCAAATTGTTAGTGCAAATACTGGGCCAAGTATTACTCCTGTTACAATCCCTGATATTAACAGTGCATAATCGTAATTTTTAAAAAATTGTTGCTCGTCGAACAAAATGCCTATGGGGAAAAAAAAAGGGGTTAAAATACACTTTAAAAAAAGTAACAAAGGTAAAATAAAGGCTTACCAACTAGTGCGTATTGTTGTTGATCTACAATGGTCTCGTTACCTTGCAATATCAAACTGGAGAATGTGATCGGGAACTTTGCAATACCTGCATTTTGACCATTTCCTACAGGTACGTTTAATGTATCGTTTCCGATTTGACTGGTATTATATTTACCGTTGAGTGATTCCAATGCCTCGTCGGAATTTTGTTCACACTCCTTCACAATATAGAATTTACAAAAAATACATGTATATACTTTGTCTTTTTTTTT
>ASPP01046738.1:0-11298 GCA_000512085.1 Reticulomyxa filosa
TGTCTGGCTTTGATAATTGAGTACTATCACGACAACGTGATGTTCGGAAGTCGTCAGTTGTTCCAATTGATCGTGCCGCTGCAAGCCAACAACGAAATTGAAAAGAAGAAGTGTCTCAAAAAAGCGGATACAGATATGAAAGACATTGTAGAAAAAGAGCAAATGTTTTTGTTTAAAAATACTGTAGACAGTTTGGTGTTGTTTGACAAACTGTTGAAAATTCGAATCAAACAAAAGCGCTATTGCGTGAAGAACTTAGAATGGCGTTCAAGCGACAGCAGCAGATATCATCGCAGCAAAGCGACAGCGAAGACGAATGGGGAATGATAAAGATCAACGACCAATTTATGCAAGACTTTCGCAGGCGGCAAATGCCATTGCGTTAGAACTGGATCGCGATCTGTTGTTCAATACCACCACGTGCAAGTACTTTGGCTCATTCAAAGATACCATCGCCTAGCGCATTTTGGTACTTCAAGATTGACCCGAGTTACAGTTCGAAATGATCCTGTCTCACTTTGAGGAAATGCTCACGTCCTTAGAACGCTACTACGACTTGGCCAAGCAAGACGGTGAAATCATTGTCACCCGGAACCATTGACGAAAAGGAAAGACCGCAACACGACTAGTAAAAACAAGAGCTAGCAAAAACAGCAAGACTGTCGAACAGCGGCTGGCGAAAATGTGGAAATTGACTCGGAAGAATATCAAGCAAAGAAAACAGCAGCTCAAGAATTAACCAGTCAAGTATTTGAAATCATAGACGTCCAACACAGTGGTGATCTGAATTTGCGTGAAATAGAAAATGGATTCACCACCATTGGTTTTGATGATTGGACTCAGATCTTTAAAGCATCACGGCCAAGAGATATCTTCTGCAAAAGCCCAAATCTCACAAGACAGTATTAGGAGACTAACTGCAGAAAAAGGTGCAAGAAAGACGAATTAAAAAAGAACGCGGTCCTACAAAGAGTGTCAAAAAAATTAAAAAATCGTTGGAAAAAGAAGAGGATACAAGTCCATTTGTGAAAAAGGAAGAGCCTGATACGTCCGTCACCACACCGTCTTCCATGATCCCGCATATGACCACCACTTCTACATCTGTTATTGCTGATGTCAGTATCACCGAAGTAACATCAACAACAATAATAATAGAACTTTCCTTGACAGCGGAAATTGCGACTTCGATTGAAACGGTAGTATCCTCTCCCGAGAAGCAACGTCAAGTTGCAGATGCTAGTTGAAAAAGCATATCTCCTGTCAACAAACGATGCATCTGCTCTTGCGAAACAAACTGACTCTGAATTGCAGTCATAGCCCACGTATGCGACTTCGACTATACAATCCGATGCTCCTGTCTCTGCTGCCGCTTCTCCAGCGACGACAACAATGTAAGATAATTCGGACGAAAATAAGATCAATACGATTAAACAAAACAGAAGAACAAATGGACTCGTTAAAACTGGTGAAATGCAATATCGAATACAAAAGCAAATACAATGACAAAATCATCAACATCAGATTTAACACTGCAACCTCTTTCACGTTGCATCGCTTCTCTCCAATATTGTATAGTCCCATTATACTTGGACGACGATATCAACGACCCCTTCAAATATTCGGTGCTGGTATCATATCAAAAATATCACTCAATGAATCCAAACAGTCCAAAAAGGTCTGCCCATTTCAATAACCTTGTGATGCAACCAATTCAAAAATAACTGAAAACAAAATATCCTGTATTTGGAAAGACAAAATTAACTTCCTTCCTTTCACATAAAATTGATAGGTTACTGAAACGTCTGTTATCAAGTCTGAAATCATATAGCCAACTCGATTTCTGCATCACCGTTTTGTGGCCAACTGGTTCGATACGCAGATGTACATCAAAATCTGAACTATCAGAATAATCTCGTTCATGATACATTTTGTATGACGTCTTTTTTTTGACAGAACAGACCCATCGAAAACTTGAGTATTGTTCGACTGTAGGTTTGCATTAAATGAAAATTACGTGGCTTTGGCTATTTCAAAAATTTTGTATTGGATTTTTAAGTATGTTGAAAGACTACACATTCTTTCATTTTTTTTTTTTGGACGGGTAGTTTTTCTTAGTTCAAAACAAATACGAAATATTGAATGATAATCATGATAATATCTTTGTTGTATCCATTGTTTTCTTTTTTGTTCAGTTTGCAGAAGCTGATATCGCCAAACTTCTTTTCCGACCAAAGAGAGTTGAGCTCGAATCAACAATTGCAAACGAAATCTTCAAAATGGTGTAAATTGTCGCCTTTGTGAAAAAGGAGATGTTGACTGAAATGAAAGACCTGACGGAAGATTTACAGACTGCAATCAATGTACCAAAGAATGAAAAACCAGCGACTGAACTGGATCGCATTGTTTCCAAAAACAAACAGCGCTACGATGCCATCCAACAAGCATTGGATAGCTCAACTGTATTATCACTGAAAGTGATCATAGTCGAACAGACGCATTTGCTCTTTCTCCTTGAGCCCATCCTAATGCAGACGCTGCCACCACTGAAGAAAAGGCAGTTGTTGCCAATGATATACAAATTAAGTTGGCCCATGAAAATATTGTTTGGGAAGAGTCTATCCAACATTTGCAAAACGTTACTTTCACGAATATGTAATCATAAATATGATATTTATTATATATATTATACATATATATCATTTGTATGCTATATGTTTGTACAACTGATAATATCAAAAAAAAAAAATTATTTTTTGATTATAAAAGATACAAACTCGAGTGGCGTCGTCGTCAATTAGTACTGATTTCGCACCAGTAGTACGGGGCGTTGTATGTGTATGTTGACTGTATTTTGTGTTTACTTCGTGTGTTGTTGTTTTTTTGTGTGTGTATGGTATACATAATCACCAACCTTTTTTTTTTTGAATTTGAGTAGATGGTGGCTATGTAGATATTGAAACAATATACAAAAATTGCTCAATGGAATTGAAAAAGACAACAAACAATTGAAAGAAACGTTGAAAACTCAAGAAGATGCGGTGATAACTCGAATTTATTGTGGACAACGTAGCTTTGCACGACAAGAAATACAAGGCCGCATTGACGATTTGCAAAAGCTAAGAAATTTGCATAAAATGCTATCAAAAATCCGACTATCAACGGTGCATCTACTGTCAACACTGCACCAACCACTGATGTAACCAACGACACATTGCTTCCACTCCCGAATGACACAGATGATGAAGCAAAAGGACAACTACGACGATTGTCAAAATGGAAGAAGTGATAAAAACACCATTCTAAGTTTTGTGTGGTATTTTTAGCACTCGAATATTGTTTTTTTGATATTTATTATGTGTTTGTTTGTCTTGTGGTAATTGAATATGTTCAAAAAAAGGGTATACAAACAAAACTATACGTAATGGCGAAATGCATTTAGAGATATGATCCGACAATTGTTAGGATTATAACTTCATCATGATAATAAATCAATACCAGAATGGTGGTTAGATCACGACTTGCAGCGAATGGAGCATGTACATAGAATCGTGATTAGTGACAATTTGAAAGAAACGCACGAGTCAAAAGCATCAAAATCTGGCACTATGCGAAGATGCGTATTGTGAATGGGTTGGACCTGAAAGTACATTGATCATGTGTTGTGCAAGCCAGAAGAAGATCTAATTTGACATTTGTATATCCCGATGAAATTGAACGAAGATTGCAAGCTAAACACTACTACATTTTGGCGATAGTGTACGATGACCATATTGTGTTATTTGCTCGGCACGACACAGCTCGAATTTTTGGACGTCTTTATCATCCAATTGCCAAACTTGGAAGATCCCCTTCCATTGGATATACAACTTACATTTTCGTGTCACCGTCTCGTAATCGCAATACCAAATGTACTTTCTTTTTGGATGTTGTAGTCATTCAATGTTCAGCAAAGATCAATAATTGCATCTTCATTGTCTTGGATTTTGGCTTTCACATTCTGGATCGTGTTGTTGGGCTCGACATCCAACATGATTGTTCCAGTTAAAGTTTTCACGAAGCTATTCAGAATAAAAGCAAATAATCGTCATGTTCATATTAAGATAATGCGTACAACATAACATACTTACATTTGCATCAACATTTTTTTACTTTTCTTTTTCTTTGAGCTAAGATGATCCAAAAGCACAACAGACTTTTTTTTAAAGGAGAAACTTCACCTATTGGTCATTGATGATGATGATAAAAAAACTTGCCTTTTTCTGTCAATAAAGGGATTTGCTAAAAACTCTTTTGGCAATTGCATATATAATATCAAAATTTGTTAAAAGAAAACAAAAGCATTGTCTTCCTTGTATATCTTTCATCATCTTGTCAATCATCATTTTTTATTTATTCAAAAAAACTATCACTAAACGGCAGACAAAGAGTCACGATGATGACAAAGTCGATATCGTTGCCCGCAATGGTATAGCACTGGTCGCCATTTCTCGGTCGCAATTTATCTGCGTGTAGATCATTCGGTAATGGCGGATCGACGTAAACACTTGTCTGATGTAAAAGTGCGAACCGTTGGGCGCAAACAAATTGATGTTGTCCACAAACATACTTTCACAGACAAACTCGTTGCACTTTAGTCGCTTGTTCAGTTCGCGTAATGCGTCCATTCGTTCCGCTTGACGACTCAGCAATTTGTTCAATTTATCAGTGGTTACGTTACTGTATATCATCACTATACCTCCAAAGAAATTTGTATGTAATTGTATTTGTAAAAAAGGAAGCAAAGCAAAAGATAGCTGACATGTGTTTTTAATATTTGAATACGTACAGTATAGCCGAAGTATGTTTGGGGCAATGAACTGGAGATTCGTCCGTCGGATGCTGCTGATAATTGGCAGGATTTGCAAGTCGATAGTTGGAAGCCAATCTGATCGTCATGTCAACAAGTTACAATGCAATGCGTGCTAACAAGATTTGGACAATGAAATTCTATGCCAAGTTTTTTTTTTTTGAAGTAGATTTTTTGATGACTAGACTTTTTTAGTTTATTACTTTTCTAGAAATTTCTTACTAAATTCAATTTTGATTTTTTGTTTCAAATAAATACAAAATAATATATTTGATAAAGTTTTAAAACAATTTCTTACAAATTTTTAAAATTCATTGAACATATCAAAAAACAAAATTTTTGTTGACAATTTTTTGATCTAAAAATCCATCAACTAAATAACTTTGTTGACATGTTAATCGTTGCCATTTCTTCGAGATTCCAAAAAAAATGTAGTATTTTTTTTTATACTTTCAATCAAAAGTAAAGTGAAAAAACTACCTTGATTTCCTAGATCGCTTTTGATCATTTATTTGGAAAGTTATTATTATTATTGAGGACAAATTTATTAATTTGCAATTTGATAACTATCATTGAAATATGTAATGTTTCTTGAGTGTATTAGGATGCAGAAGTAGAAACAATCCAACATGAAATGATGACTATTTTTTGTTCTTTTTATCATATTCATTCTAAACTTGTTTGTGATAAAATGAATGTCTATTCTTGTCAATTCCAAAATGCAAAATATTATTGAGGAAAACATTTTGGATAATAATTGAGCAAACGTTAATGCGATTTTGGTCTTTTTTTATCGTGTTTATTCATTAAAAACTCAAACTAGCTTTTTTGGAGTCGCTCAAATTAATGTAGAGTTCTTTTGGAATTACTCCAATTAAAGCAGAGTTTTTTGGGTGGTCACTCCAATTAATGTAGAGTTTTTTTTGGAGAAGAAATAAGTTACATGCGTGATTATCAATTTTTTTATATAATAACAACTTATAGTGAATAAATATCGAAAGAAGTAACTACAAGTAGTACGAGCAGTTGTAACTGCAGTCGCAGTAATAGTTTTAGTATTAGTTAGCATCACAGCGACAGTAGTGAAAGCACTGACTGTGATCGTTGTAGTCATAGTCAGTTGATAGTTGTATATCATACATATTTACAAATAAATATGATTTAATTTTACATTTATGATATTTACATAATTTGTTATTTTATTAAAACATGAAAAACAGAAAATATCAATGCCTAAATAATATTGTTGTTAAACTATTTGTAAAAATTACAGAAATATATTATTATTATCTCCTTGTGAAAATTTGATAAAATGAATTATAACAATTAGATTATAAATAAAAATCAAATATTGAATCAAACTAACCATGATTTTAATCTTATTATAACACATATGAACTACTATATGTTTATCATAATTAATTCATAAATCATTTGATAAAAATGAATAATATATGCAGAAATGTTAGATATTTTGTCAGTATATGATAGTGTTTAGATTGATTTACTAATATCAAATTCAACATCGTAGTATATCAAATATTATTATTGTCCAAATATTATTTACATTAATGATATTTCTAAACAAATTCAATGTGTTATATTGTTGACTACATTGCATTAAACATTTCATAATATATCTTATGGATGTTCAAATATCTGTGATTAATAATGGACTCATATTTAACGTACAAAGAATATGTTAATTATGTGTATATGAAAGCTGCAAAAAAACTTGTATATTTGACATTATTTTATTCTTATAAAGTAATTATTCTCAGTTTGAGTTTATACAATTTGTTTTATAAAATAATAATATGCATGTGCTACTGAATCCCAGAAGAAGAAATTAATATTTTTTTATTCGTATTAGTTAAAAATAAAATAAAAACAAGGACAAAAAATATCACTGAATATGAAACAAAAAAATATGCATTGATGGCAAAACAAAAAGAATAAATCATAAATTGTTTTCTTGGTCAACACATCGGCAGTGGACACACGTTACCGTTGATTTGTTGTCGACTTCATGGTTGCAGTTGCCCTCCACTTTCGTCACTGCTTGTCTTTTCGCAGGCACGACTTTCTCGACATTGCTTGCCGCTGTTCGGTCTGTTGCTCTTGTTGCCGGCGCCGTTTTCTTTAACAACAACAACATGCAAAAAAAAAAACAAACACAGCGAAAGAAATAAAAAACGTTGAAACAAACAACGGGACGTGAAAGAAAATAGATATTAAAAAATAATGTATTTGTACAAATTACAAATGTTCAAGTTTGCGATGATACCATAAAACTGATGTGTCCAAAAATATCTTTTGACATCACACATTCTGCACCAATACTTGGAAACGGTAAGTATGTGTTCTTCAGACTGTGCAATTGCAAAAAATACATTACACAAACCCACATCAAGATGAATGTTCGAGTGCACATCAATATATAAAACGTATATAGGAGAAACTTGCACAATGTATTAATTTTGATTTTGAAGTGCGAGTTTCCAAAAGACTTGTTTTGTTCGCAAATGATATACACCCAGTTACTGTTCGAAGGAAAGCAGGGCAAAACTATTGTAAATGGACGAAAGCAATCTGTACGAATATTGTTTCCATTTTCTACTTTTGAAAAAGTATGTGTGGACTTGATCTGATATTTTGTCATGACTGTCGTATCCTCCAAATAAGGGAATAGCATTGCTGACACGTACGTAGGAACAATCGAACACAATAAATTGTGGACTGATTTGGAGTCTTTCGTACTTAAATCGATTGCTCTTTTCGTGATATTTGATTCGTATCCATTATCTCAATTTAAAAAAACAACATCTCATTTTCCATTTACACAAAGCAATTTCCTCTATATTTCTTTATTTGATGATACGAGATAATTTTTCAATATCACGTCCTCCAGAATTATTTAATTCAAACTCAGCTATATATATTTTTTTATTCGTTATGAAGAAATATTAAATTTTTATTGCAAAGGAGACACAAAATAGGTCACAATTCAACTTAAATGTAGGTCATGAGATCCAGAAAATATTGATTAACAACTGCTTATATACATTAATATTTTTTTTGCATGATTTAATTTATTTTTCCTTTTGAAATAATGCTTTTTTGGATAAATACATTTTTTTAGTTTGAAAGAGCAAAGCTTAAACTGATTAGTTGTCAGTTTTAAAAAAAAGGGATTGTTTTAATCAGGTAATGCCTTCAAAAGAAAAATATCCAAAAAAAACATATTCGAAAAATAAGTTTCCAAATCAATGGAATTCATGGAATGAATTAAGACGGCAGTGGGGAAACTTGTATCAATCGTTGAAGCCAATTCTTGCCCATACGTTTTTACTGAATTTGAAAGAGAGCAAATCAATGCTTCAAGAATCTGCAGTTAGTTGCTAAGCCATATGACTGTGTGAAAAAAAAAGTATAAAAAAGGATAGAAAAGTATGTATATGGCGTTTGTGCAACCAAATAGAAAGAATACGGAGACAAAAATAAAGTAATAATAGATATTGTAAAAATCTTTCAATTATCATTAGAATCATTTAGTACTTATTATCGAATGCGTTTTGTTCCGAAGGGCCATTTGCCGAATTCGAACCAATCATTGGCCAACTACTCTTTGTCAAGATACATGACGCCTTATTAGCAGGATTTCCACAAAGTTATCAAAAAATTATTGTTTCAGCACAAAATTTGAAATAAAAAAAAAAAAAAGAAGACGTCTGTGCGATTGTGTGAGAAATTGAAGTCGATTTTGGAATGTGTGAATTTACTCCATCTCGAATTTGTGAGAAAGTGTTTTGTTTTTTATTAAAAAAAGACAATGGAATGAGTCCAAACAAATGATATGTGTATATGTATGTTGAACAGAAAGATCCGATATGAATTGGATAATAACGTAGTAGAGACCGCGCTGACAGCGCAGCTATAACATTCGCATTCACAGCAATCACTGAGGAAACTACTAAGCGACGGAATGACAAACAGTACGGGCGCGATGTCTGCCGACAGCATGTTGAAAAAAGACATTATCGGCGAACATAGCACACTGAGCAGCCAAGGCAGTGACCTCGCGAACAACGTCGTCTTTTTGTTGGCGTTGCAGCAGTTGAAAAAGCTGCTTAATGAGTTGTCAATTCACTTTGAATACTTAGTGCCGTTGCACATACAGCTGCATTCCTATCGCTATCACGAAAATTTGCCATGTGGAAGTCAATATTCTTTTGCCACCAAACTCAGCTTGTTTTTTTGTGATCATAATCTTTTTTTCCACAATTTTTATTCAAATATGTTACATTTAAAAATATATATATATATATAAACTTTAGATGATGACCATTGAACATGCCTCCAAAAATTCAATTGATATTCATCATTATCGTGTCACTGGTACCACGTATAACCCTGTTGGCGATGTTTTGGACACTGACGTTAAAAACGAAGACAATACCAAGCTGTTGTATCCTTGCGAAAAACAAGCTTTGCGATGGATTTCAAAAGTCTACTGTCTTTGTAATGATATCAATATCACTTATGACCAAAAAGATGTTTGTCAATTTTTTTAATCAATAAAAATGTATATGTATATGTAATACTATTCATTGGCATGTAACCAAAGAGCAAACAGAAGATACATTGAAATTATTAGCGGAGAAATTACACTTGACTGGTGCAAAAGAAGCAGATCGTCTGGATCGAAACAGAGATGTGACGCACACCAATAATGCATTGAACTCGTATTTGAGTTTACAAGAGATCGCAAGAGTATGAATGTGTTTATGAGATAATCATCGACCGGCAAAGGATGATTATTGGTAAAGGGGCCCCCGAGTTGTTGGAAGAACATCATATATTTTCGTGAATCGCATGATGTTGATCGAATTTGCAAGTGAGGGATTGCGATGCTTGGGCATATCATTCAAATACTTGCACACGAAGCAGCTTCAAATCGATAACAATGATTACAGTCAAGTGGAAAGCAATTTGGCCTTTGTCGGAGTGGTGAGCATGTTGAATCCACATCGATCTGAACTCAAGGATGCCATTCGCATTTACAAAATTGCTGGTATCCATGTGATTGTCATCACTGAAGAATTTTATCACGAAATTGGACTGTTTGGCGTGCATGAAGATTTAAATGGAAAATTATTCACTGGAAACAATTTCATGGAATTATTCAACATGCAACCTTGTTTTCTAGATTCATGCAATGACAGAAGATTGTGTGAATGATGCTTCAGATTTGAAGAATGCCGATATTGGAATTGGAATGAGCAGTGGCATAGAAGTAGCCAAACATGCTGCTGATATGATATTTGCAGATGATAACTTTGCCACCATTATGAGTGCGCTGGAAGAAGGCATAGCCATCTATTCAAATAATAAACAATTCATTTGCTATCTAATATCATCCAATATTGTAGATGTTGTTTGCATCTTTTGACTGCTGCATTGGGGTTCACTGAAGCTTTGATTACAGTTCAATTATTGTGGTTCAACCTTATCACTGACGGATTATCTGCCAATGCTTTGGGATTCAACAAACATGATCAAGATATTATGACTAGACCTTCTCGATGCAGAACCGAAAAAATTATTAACAGATTGATATCTTTGGTTTTATTGGTGATTTTGCTGTTATAGTGATTGACCACGTGTCACATTTGATCAACTCAATCATTTTTATGCTTGCAATCGATTATAGTTAATGTATTTTATTTTTTAAAAAAGTTTGATTTTTAAAATAAAATTATGTTTGATGATATTGTAATATAGCTTTCATCATGGAGAGGTAATTGATCTGTTTTCTGTGATTTTCGACCTTGCACAATATCATTATCAATTATTGTAACAATTGAAATGTTCAATACATTCAATGCATTGTCTGAAAATAAGTCATTATTAGTAAATCTATCTTAGAACAATATTTATGTCGTGTTGACAATTACATCATCTATATTATTGCACATTCTTACGTACTATGCTATGCTCCATTAATGGTAGTAATTGGATAGACGTTATTTTCTAATATCTTTTCAAGTCGTTCTTTTGAATGAAGTTTTAAAATTCATTTCACGTTGCAAAGATATTTTGTTTGGATAAAATAAATTAGTTTGATATTTATAGTTATGATATTAAATTTAAGTAAATGAAAGAAAAAATGTTTAATAATATATGTTATATCACAAATGCTATTGCTAAATTAGTTTATATAATTAAATTGTATTACGTTGTTAATCTTCAATTTACACATTGAAAAAAATTTTTTTGACTGAATGTTTCGGAAAAATTCAGTTTAAATTTTAATATTTTGATGTAGAATTTTTGATTTTTTATTTGTGCAAAATTTGAGTTGTTTTAAGGAACAATTTGGTAAAATACTGTATTGTGACAAAAAAAAGAATCAAAGGTGGAAACATTTTTAAATTTTTCCATTTTTGCTG
>ASPP01047817.1:0-25517 GCA_000512085.1 Reticulomyxa filosa
GAGAGAGAGAGAGAGCCCAAAATCAAAAAGTGAAATATAGTTGAGAGTGCTCTCATACAAAACTCGATGCAATCACTCTTGTCAGTAGCCATATGATGAGTCAGCAAAATCAAGTTGACGAATAATCCCGCGACGCGAATGGATATTTCATTAAAATCCCTGCACTTGTTTTCTACGGCGCCTTCCATGATGACATAGCCCTGAGGTGCGAGCAAGTCAGGTCGATATTCGGTCTTTCCCTCAGTGGCGCCATAGTCATCCGCGACAATGCGTCCATCGGCCTGTACTTTGCCTAATCGCCGATTACCCGTGGCTGCTACGTGGCCGCCGGCGCCTTTCTTGTTTCCAATATCATGTCCACAAGTGGGACACTTGGCGCTTTCATTAGTGGCGGTGCAATTGGCCACGAAGTACAAATGGTTGTTGGGACACAACCAGGCACCTAGTCCGGCCATGACCTGCAACAGCGATGCACTTTGATCCTCTGGCATTGCTACCAAATACTGGTTTGTGAATGTCTTGGGGTTGTGGAACAAAATACTGAAGGGTGACTGTGGTAAAGACAATACAGTGCCAAGGAAATGCCAAGCCAAGCGATAAAGCTGAATATTCTCTGTGAGAGCTGGTGTTTTTATTGCATGTTTAAACACTCCGCATTCGCAGTCGCCAATAGCCAATCTTTTACAAAAAACCAAAAATGTTTCGAGCGATTGAAAAAAAGGAGGCACATAAAACAAAAGAAAGACAAATCAACTGTGAGAGCAAGTATTTAACACGGTCGTGACATCGCTCTGGATTTTCTAATTTGTCAGGGAGATATTTGATTATCGGCCCAAAGAAGTTTTTGGTCATGTCATAACGATCGAAAGGAGGACTGTTTATGTATAACTCATTGAACACACCTATGTGATAATGATTGTAAATACATACACACGTGTCGACAATTGCATCCTTGGCAATGTTTTGTTGAGAGTGGTTTTGAAAAGAACAAAGGAACAGTTGACAAAAAACCTGCAATGAAATGGATAATATAGCGTCGTTCAAACCATGGCCAATTGAAATTCTTGGACTGAAGTGCTGCTGCAAATACTTGTTGCATATCGTTGTATTTTTCATCGAGTTTTTGATCTTGACAGTGCTCTAACAAGCGGAAGGCGTTGTCAGAAGGCGCATTGGGAATACGTGGAACATTGTCCGCCTTTTCTACTTGCATTGCAAAACCAAAGAGATGTTTGAATCTTTTGCTGTTCAAATGCAGCGCCGCGCGTGATCCTTTGCGTTTCCACAGCTCAGTCATCAAATAATATCCTAACCCTTGGCGAATTTTGCGTTCTTTATCGGTCATTTGCGCTTTCTGAGAAAGGTCGTACAATTGTCCAATGCTGGCGCAATCTTGTGGTGACAAGTACACTTTTAAACCCTTTTTCGTCCCTTGTATCCACATTTCTTTAATACCGTCGTCTCGATACGCGTAAGGAAATTCCATTGTCCAACTCAAGTAGTGTGACAAGTAATATGTCCACATCTTGCACTCCGCGACCAATAGCAACACTTCCAGCAAAACTCCATTTCGTATTTTTTCGCTCAGTGATTGTGACAATCGCACAAATCTGCCAACGTCCGGCTTGTCTTGCGTTTCTAAACGTTTGCGCGAAGTGATTTCTTGGAAGTGCAAATATTGTTCTTGGGCGCGAATTAAAAGAACAGCAAACTCGCCATTCAAATCACTTCCTTCGACATGGTTCACTAAAAAGTTTCGAACATTCTGATGTTCGTTCTGTGTGTCCCCCAAGTGGCAGAGAGTTGGATTTTGTTTTGTTCCTAACATACAAATAAAAATGTAACGCAACTCTTCGAATCAATGTAACCAATTGGGTTGCGATTTCCATTTTTGTAAACATGGTCGGCTTCAAAGTAAAGTCTGTATCTTTGCCAAGCAACCACTCCACAATCTTTTCGGCAAATTCGTCGTCAATGATGTATCTCGTATCGGGGGCGACAATCGATGTCCTCAATCCGAATGTGTTGACGTAATTTTGTACAAACCATTGCAGCATTTCCTGTTTACCCTCCGCTTTGAGGTCCGTTCGACCCAACATACCCTCAATATGGTCCACCAAGTACTTTAGTGATAGGAAATTATCAAAGCGACATTGGGCAAATCTCGTTTTAATGATATCGACAAACTTGTTGCTTTGAATTTGGTAATTGGTCGTCGTAAGACACAACATACATAATTTCAATTGATCCCATTGTTGATTCACCATTTGGAATACATTTTGATCACGACAGCCTTTTCGCAACCATTGAACGATATTCTCAAATGCCTGTGATATCGAAACGAGTCGATCGAGATTGTGTTTCATTTTGTCGCCAGAAATATTTTGCCAAGACTTTTCAATTAGCTCTAGTACGACAATCAGTATTTTGCCCACGCATTCGTGTAGGCTTGCTTTCTCGTCCCAGACTGTGAATAGTCGATGAAGGCCAAATCAACATCAATCACACACATACACATAATATTGGATATGCACATATACATATATGTATATATTGTATATCTCCAACAAGTGTACATTACCTTTGATGACTTTCTCCAAATCCTTGGCAGAGTGATCTTGCAAAACGGATAAGACGTCGACAAAGTGAGACAAGAGCTGTTCGTGTGACCACAAAATGGCATACATTTCGGTGACTTGAAATTGGATATCTTCGGGCTCTGCTTCAGCTTCGGCATTTTTGACCTCTTCTTCGTCGACGAGCTCTTCCTTTTTCTCTTCGACAGGCAATTCGATTTGGGATCCTGTCTTTGGAGTGTCGGTTTTGGCAGCCGCGGCGGCGCGTTGTTCGATTTCGTCCATGAGTGCATACTGTCCCCACAAATTGTCATCATCTTCTTCTTCATTGTCGTTGTCACTGTCTACGTTATCGACAGCCACGTTTACGGGTCGCGTCGTTGCTGTCTTCGGATCGAGCTCTTGTTTTTTTTCCTCGTATTGTCCTCTTTCTCTTCTTGCTGTTTATCTTTGGGAATGGAGAAGTCTCGCTTGGTTTCCTTGGACGCACCGAATTTCTGCAAGGCTTCCATTGATGCTTTTTCGACAAACAGACACACGTGATTGACCAGCGTGTTGTATACGTGGGCGTCCTTCGAAAAGCGACGTAAGCCCAAGGTGCCACTGCTTTCCAAAAGCACGACGTCGTGCAGTAGTCGTTTGATGAGGTCCATCGACAATCGGTTCAAACTGATCTTCAATCCCGACGTCTGGATCGACGTGTGTATCTGAACAATCAGAAACTCCACCAAACTTTCGCGGATGTCCTGTTTCATCCGCTCGTATACCTCGAAGCACACCTCGCGAAAAGAGGATACAAAGGCGTGCAGATGCGAGCTGAATGGGAAGCGGCCTCCTCCTGGAATGTCGTCCTTGGGAACAATCTCGTGGTTGTGTTCTCGATGCTCCCTTTGCGTAACGCGAACGATTTTTGGCTCACTCAAAATACGCAAAAACAAATTGTCGATTCGTTCGTCCTTTTGTCTTCTGTAAAGCAAGGAATTGCCGTTTTCGAAAATGACGCACAGAATTTCCACCAACAGATTCTTAATCTTCTGTGCCAAATTCGACATAAACTCGCTGCGAAGTGATCCCCTTTCGCGCAATTGCTGCTTCAACACTGTTTTCAGACAGTATGTCGCTCCCGTCTCCGTGTCTAATAGCACATCTTGCAGTCGACCATTCAACACTTCTTGCAATTCGCCATTGTCGGGAGGATCGGCATTCAAGTAGGTGCGCAGAGTATGGATTTCGTCACAGAATTCGGTTTGGTTTCTTCGGCCGAAATTGATAAAGTTTAACGCCAACTCGTACGAGTCTGCCAATAACTTGAAGCTGTTAGGCTCGATTCGCTTTTGGATTTGCGTCAGAGACTGCGGCTCGAAGACATTGATGTCGTTGATCTGGACCTCGTTCAGACTATTTGCCGGCAAAAGGGCATCGACAAACACATGCTTCCATAGACTATTGAATACCAAGGGATTGGTCAATACTGGGTCTTGTCCTTTTGAGGGACTGGCCACGCGATTGGAATAAAACAACATTACAAACGTGCGTTTCGGTCGAATGGCTTTCGTCTCATTGCTGCTTTTCTGATTCGCGACAAATGCCTTTTCCACGAGGTATTGCACGTGCAGGTAGTGCATCAACATGCTTTCACTCATCAGCGGATCGCATGCGATAACAAGCACACTGTGCTTCAACACGCAAGATACGTCGCGCAAAAAGTCGAATACGTACGTAAATAAATCTGTTTCTTGTACAAAGTCGCGCAAGTCTTTGAAGCGGATTTCGGTGAGTTCCGTGGTTTGGGACACCTGCTTCGTGTCTTTGGTCAGACGCGTGCAGATTGTTGTTAGGTCTTCCACTGACTTTGGAATATAAGAACTGTTCAATAGGTCATCTCTGGTTATCACATATGCCTCGTTACCCTTCCGCAGTACATGTGTGTCCAGCAATTGAAAGTCGTGCGTCACCACTTTGATTAGTACTTGTTCGTTCTTTTCGTTCGCGCCTTCTCTTTCCAATACGTCCAACTTCGATGTGTCATCCAAAAAAAAAAACATGTACAATATGTATGTGTATGTCGGATTAAAAATATATATATGTATACACATATATAAAGATAAGGTTAATACAATGTCGGCATATGGAATAAAGTCACGTTGTCGCTTTTTATCGTCAATCAAAATTTGCAGTGACGTGTTTTGCAACAACATCCTCAAACAGTTTTGAACAATTTGGTCAATTTGCACTTCTTGTGCCGCTTCTTCATTGTCAGTGTCATATTTCTTTTCTTCATTGGACTCGTTCTTCCTCGAGGTGGCCTCGTTGATCAATAAACTAATGTACGTATACCTTTCCAGAAATCCAACAAACAACGCGCTTTTTTTAAGTTGCAGACGATCGCTGAATCGAATGGCAATGGTTTTTTGCAATTTGTCGAATTTGCTTTTCCACAAAGGATCCAAGCTGTATTGTTCCAACAGACTCGGATCCAAGAAAAACTTTTCAAAGCGATTCAGGAACGCGACAGGGGTATGCAGATCGTGGTTTTTGGTTTCGTGAAACGCTTCTGCTCTGGACACGACCACCACACATCGGAATGTCTTGGCAATTCGACATCGAATGGATTCTCCTCCAATGCAAATGCGACAAAACTTTTGTCCATCGACCGATTGATACCTCTGATTGAGGATGTCATAAAGTGAATCGTATAATTGCTCCAATTTCAATAACACACATATCTTGCCCGTGCTCATTGCGTTCCTTACTTTTTCAATGGTTCGATATAAATAAATGGTGGAATTGATATCTCCTGCAAATTTGCTGCCAAATATTACTTCGGTGGACTCCATTGTGGTGATGCCACTATCGAAAAGTATCTTCCACATCACCGGCGACTCGGTAATCAGCATGATGTTGCGCATTTCGGGTCTCTTAATATCTCGCGACTGCTCGATGTTGTTGCGGATCAAATGCAAAGGCGAAAACTGCTTCCATATTATCTCCGGCTTTGGCAAGACATTGCCGTAAAAATACTTTGCGATTTTTGGGAATAAAAACTCTTCCGTTTGTTCTTTTGTCATCCCACCAAAGTTCCTCATCACGGCCTCGACCAGTAGCTCTCTGCTCACTCCACCACGCATCTGACAAGAGTACTTCAAGTAACTCGCCAGCGAATAAAAGTCCCTGTATCCGTAAAAGTCGAATTTGAACGGAGACATTTCGTGGTCTGTCATTATGCTGTTGTACAACTCTGCTATTTTTGGAACCTTTATCGACAAATCCTGTTGATAGTTTGCGTTTTCTCCTTCCAACTTTTCGTTGATTATTTCGTCGGCCGTTGCCACCAGCTCCTTTGTGTCCGGTTGCATCACTTGGTGCAGTACCTTTCATTTGTTTTTTGTTTGCATTCGGATATGTTGTGTGTTTATCTTCAAATCCAATGTGTGTATTGTCTTAACCATTCGATTCATCTTTGCCGAGTCCAATCTCCAGTTGCTCAAGCCAATGAATGCAATTTGTCGGTTGTCGTCTTCCAACAATTTGTGTAAGATTTTCAATGGTCTGTGTGGACCTAATGATCATCATTCGATTATTCGTTGTTTCATTGTTTGTTATTTATGACTTTTTTTATTAGAAAAAAAAAAAAAAGAAACTTTGTTCGGCTAATCCGACTTCATCCAGCCACAATACCACACTACGATTGCTTTTTGGTTGAGTCTTTTCCGCATCATTTTCCACCTTCTGTTCTTTTTCGTCTGTCCCGGATTGCTTCTTCGAAGGTATGGCTCTGTTTGTATTTGCACACAACGTAGTATCCACATTGGCCGAGAAAAAGAGAGAAAGAGAAAAACGCAACTTAAGTTTTTCTTGGAAACCAACAGCGTTTTCCCATCTTTTTCGAATTAAATCAGCAGTGGTCAATTTTGAGCATTGAAATGAAACCTAATACACATACGTGTAACAAATAGCATTGTTTGAACAAAACATAACAAAACACTGTGTGTTTGGTATTTGCTACTTACGACAAAGAAATCATCAAAGTTCATTTCCGTGAGTCCCTTGCTTTTACTGGAAGATGACAGATTGCTTTGCACCACTGCCATGGCAAGTGTTTTGGAAGAACCTTTGTTTTCGTATTGTGTTCACAGCAGCCGTGTGTATGTGTGTGTGAGTGAGACAGACAAAAAAAAAGCAAAAAAAAAGAGGGGTTTATACAAACCAGGACGCCCGACGACAATGGTTGGGGTCTTAGTCGCGAGTCCAACCAACATAACAAACAAGTTTTCACAAAAGGCACGGTTTTTGGCAATTCCAGGTGGAATATCTAATGTTCTCACGTATCTGTAAAAGGATATTGCAAACAGTTGTGTGCGAACGCAAAAGACAAAAAAAAAAATATCATGCCTTTGTTGTTCGTTTTCAACGACTACTCCAAATTGGATGTCTGTGTTAAGCTTTTTCAAAAGCTGTTCAACCAGGTTCTCATATTCTTTTCGTTGGCTCTTAGTTAAACGATAATAGTAGCACTGTGCAAGAGATAAGATCATCGCTTCAATGACGCTCGTGCGTGTTTTTTTTCCTTCACGATTGTTGAAAAACCATAAGAACAGGGTATTGGCTCGACGCACGTCACGCAGTGAGCAAACACTCTGATCTTTTAATTTTTCTCTGTTCAAATCAATAAACATTTCAAAAACAAAAAAACGATTTAAAAAAAAAAAACAAACCTGACAAAATTTTGGGAAGTGAATATCGCATTAATGAAAAACAGTTTTAGGGAATCCAGCACTTTCGGTGTATTCTTCAGATCTTCAATGTTGTCAACAAACTCCTTTTTGGACCACGTGCTCGTGGTCATGACGGCAATATACTGCTGTTCGTCGTGTTGCGACAACGAGCCAAAGTTCCAAACGTAGGTTTGCAACGACTTGGGCAAGGGGAAGACGCGATATACCAATTGACACATTTCTTTGTCCAAGTCATCCAAGTAGTGCTTGGTGACGTTCCTTTCCTCATCTTTTTCATCGGCGAGGTCTTCGTCCGTTTTGTGCCGAGTGCGATGTGGATTCAGTGCAGCGATAATGACGAGGTTGTCCGGAAACATCTGGCCTTTCAGACTGTGATCGCATACCACTTCTTTGAATGCTCCGATTTCAGGACTCGTGTTGATTTCATCCAAAAACACCAAATGGGTACGATTTGGATTGGTCTTTGCGCTCTCCAGAGGTGCCTCCAGATCTTTTTGCAAGTTTTCTACCGAGTAGCCTCCATGCACGTCGATCGATGTCATGGCAATGTTTAATGCACTGGCCATGAATTTCAATAGTTTGGTTTTTCCGCATCCCTTTTATATATACACATACATACATACAAATGTATATACATATATATTATATATGTATATACATTTTCGCAAAGTGCAAAGTGAAAACTGTTTCGCCCATGATCAAGACAGGTATTGCCGATTTGATTCGGAAAAATATGGAAACGATTTTCAAAATGTTATCAAAGGTCAGTGCGTAATCACTGTGTTCTGCCAGTATGTCTGACACTTGTTTGGTTCTCAATTTCTCGTCCTCGGATCTGTTGCACACATACACACACATATACATGTATATAAGAATGATTCACTTTGATAATATATTTTTTTTGCTGAAGAGCAGAAATGGCCTATTGAACTTAAATCCACCGCAAATTTGCAACAGCAGATGCAACTTTTTGGCTTGATCGGTCATGTCTTCTTGATAAACTCCAACCTGCTTCACCGAATTTTGCTTTTTGATCAAGTCTTCCTCAAAGTTGTACAAATCCCATTTGTAGAGCCGACGGAGCAGCCTCCACTCTTGCGCGTGCGCATGGAGATTTTTGTCCAGATTCATCGACAGCAGCGACAAGGAGTTGTCCATTTGGGTGAGCTGCAGATCTTGCACAAGCGTGGTTTTGTGCATGTGCACTTGGATGGACTCGGAGATGGGGATCTGATTTAAGAGAACCATGGGAGGATCGGCCTTTTTCCACACTTTGACCAGGAAGAACTCTTCGTCGCCTCTGGACTCGTCGACCACATACTTTTCGTCTTCGTCGGCCTTGTCTTCGTCCAAGCGCTGATACATGTCACATGCGATATGTTCCCGGATTGCGCCAGCGAGCTGACGATCATTTCGTGCAAAGGGACAATGTGCAGTGGACTGTGACTGTGATGGGGACGTTTTCGTTTTTGATGTAAGGAAGTTGTACACCTGGACCAATTGTCGATACATGAATTGCAGGAACGACTTCAATTGAACCAGACTGTGTTCCGCTCTTGGAGCATACTTATTGATTAACTGCAACATTCGAGCTCGGTCGATCTGGGGATGAGTTGTGTACGTCCAATCGTCTTTGGGGTTTTGCGTGTTCTTCAGTTGTCCCTTGTCCAACGCATCCAAATACTGCAACACAAAGTGTTCCTTCGGAGAAAGCTGCAATTCGTTTTTAAGGAACTGCGCAAACTTTGGTCTGACGTCTCGCAATTCGTCGAACACTTCTGTCGACGGAATTGCAAGCTCTTTGATACGATCTCCGAAGAAATAAAACCATTTAAACACGTCCTCCAAACGGGTCTTCTTGTGAGTGGTCGACAGCTGCGTCGGCAATTCGACTAAAAACGCGTGGTTCTTGCGAACGCTGAAGCTCTCTCCGTTGCTTTTCGTGAGATAGCGCAGCACCAACAGTTGGAACATCATCGTATTTACGTCCTTGCCTGCCTGTGTCGATATGTTAATGTGAAACACCATGAGGTCGTCCGTGACAGGGGCACTCGCGAAGCGATCCACGACAAAGTCGGTGTCCAGAACAGGAGTGTTGATCGGAATGTGAACAAAGTGTCCTTCCTTCAATTGTAAACTTTTCACCATCTCCGTGATCACGTGGGATTTACCGACGCACTCATTTTGCGAAAAAAACACGGTCACAAAGGGCGCTTTGTTCTTTTTCTCGCGAAACGCTTTCAGGTCGCCACATAACACGTCCGAATAAAACGACTTGCTCTCTTCTTGCTGCAATATCGGCGACTCAATCTCGCGGAATGCGGACAAGGCCTGCGCCACCAAGCATTGGCCGTCTGTGGTAATAATTGCCAACAGCGAGGTCTGGTTATGCATATACATCGGGAGAATTCGAACCAAACCCTGTTGAATGGAACGAGTTAACAGCTCGGGCAAAACGAGACAATGCAATAGATTGCGTCCTGACTCCCTCGAACTTTTGTAACAACTGCGAATTAGAAAACATTCCAATTGCTCGATAGATGTCAAGTGGTCACAAAAGATCACCTAAATTATGTATTGTTGCATTGTGATATACTGTAATTAAATATATAATATATATTTATATTTATATTTATATTTATATTTATATTTATATTTATATTTATATTTATATTTATATTTATATGTAATGCACGTAACTCGACTGGCAGTTGGCCGCTGTCCCTGCAACAAGTACAATTTGACCACATGGGACAAGACTTGGGTGTCTTTGCAAAAATATATGTGCGGCTGTCCACTGTGCAAAATATTTCCATGCTGTCTCCACTGAAGAGCGAAGCACTTTCGTCAAGTTGCTTTGAAAATAACTCAAAGCCTCTCCGAGTTGACTCAATATGTCGCCATCCCAATTCCAATTCTTTCATTAAAGGAAGATCACACAAACAGTTATTCTGCGCATTGTTGATGTATGACAAGAGAGCAGAGACAAACATCTTTTCTTTAAACTGTTTTGGAGCCAATGGCGTTTTCAATGTCGGCAATAGTGATATCGGGATGAATGAACGAAATTTTGGAAGCAATGGCTCCCAGATAGTTGCTCTTATCGGCGCTTTGAACGTACAGACGAAGATGATCACATAAATAGCGCATATCATTGATGGTATAAAATAACAAAACGGGATATTTTTGTCGAAGCTGTTATAACGAAATGTATACGTGTGATGCAATATATAATGTTGAAGGATGAGAAGACAGATAAAGCCTAAAAGAAAATACCTTAGTAACGGTGGTTTTCCACGATTCGAGACATTCCTTCCAATAGCGATCAAGTTTTTCAAAGTCGTCTGCATTCCGCGATAAGTCAATGACTCGATCTTTGTTCAATTCGTCGCGTCCGCCAAGGGCATAATACTGCAATCTCTTTTTTGCGATGCTTTTGCATTTGTCGAATTTCGGAATGAAATCGTTTTTCACTTTTTCTTTGAGCATTTCGAAATGAACGATTTTAATAATTTCGGATACAACTTGTTCTCGATTGATGGTAAGATCGACATTCTGTCCCAAGATCAGATCACCCAACTCTCGCGTAGATTTTTTCAAGTGTTCGGAAAGTACTTTGCCGGTGACATTGTGAGATCGCAGACGAGTGAGAATGAGATTGAGAGTCTCCACGTTGACTGACGAGAGTTGCTTTCGACGCGAGCGAAGCAGATTCTCGACGTCTTCGCGAGTCAAAGCGCTGAGTCCTCTTTGCGAAGTGAGCACATCGCTCTCCACGGCGCCCGAGTCTCCTGTCATGTACATCAATAGTCTGTCCGTCAGTTGTTCGAATTCGTCCTGCGTCAAATCAATATGCGTTGCAGTTGCGTCGAGTGCAGTGGTGTTTTGATACTGAATACCCATGTACTTTTCTCGGTCGGGTCTGCTTTCGTCGGTGAAACAGACAGTACGAATTTTCTCCAATTGGTCCTTGTCTGTCTGATGCAGCCATCCCTGCGGATCAATGGCATCGCGGATGAGTGACTCCCACGAGGATCGAACCACATTGAGACACTCCAACTTATCCGCGTCAATATCGTGTTGCGATATCTGCAGCAGACGTCTTTCCATCGTCGATATGTCCTCATACTCGCCATTCAGAAAGCCGACAACGAACGTGCGCACCTGCATCAGACTGGTGCTCCGCGAATGTTGCACCGGATCGTTTTCCGTAAAGTTTTGCATGTGTTCGTTGAACACGTTGTCGTTTTGGAACGTGGTGTGACACTCCTTGATGATCTTGCTGCTGCTCACCAGCAGACGAAGCCATTCAATCGAAACGGTGGGAATGTCCGGGAATTGATCCTGATGATCCAACCAAAATTGTTGAATTTTGGCCATTGGTGCAGTTTCCTTATCAAAGGATTTGAGCAATTGCTTTTCGGTCTCCCATCTGTCGTCATTCCATCCGTCCTGCTTGTTACGCTTGTACAGCAAACCAAATGTCGTTGTCACGTCTCGCAACAATTTCAATGCCTCTTCGCGACGGAAGCACTCAAATACTTGACTCAAGGCCGTTGCCTGCGTTTGATACATTTCCATTTTTCGTAAGCAAAAGTCTGTGTTCTTCAACACTATCCTTTGTGCCACAAATATTACCCACGACTCTTTGCTCTTTGAGATTTGACACTTGTCCACTATATCCGACCATTGTATCTCTCTCACCGCAACTGTCGTCTTGTCGCTTTGATTGGCGATTCGCACAATTTCCTTTTTAATCGCTCCAATCAGCACGTATTCGCTCAATGCGCCCGTCCCATTCAGCAGTAGCGGCATTTTCATATCCAGTCCTTTGCACAATCGTCGCAATGCGTCCACCAGTTTGCTGTCCGATTCACCCTCCTTTGGCTTTGGCACTGTCATTGTCGACAGCTCCTTCAGCTCTGTCTCGGACAGGGCGATAGTATCCGAGAATCGTGTATGCGGTTCATACATTAGACGAATCTGTTTCTCGATTTCCTCCACTGACTTTTTGCGCAGCAGGCCAAAGTCGGTGGCAATACGTCGGCCGTTCACGTTGCGTTCTTTCAGTTCTTGTTTGGCTGATTCCCATTTCGCTTTGATATTTTTGAAGAGTTCTCGAAGAGTGGTAAGATGGAATTGACGTTGGGTGGGTGGGAATTTCAGCAGTATTTCTGCCAATTTTGTTTTCTATTGTTACGAGTAATGTTGTGAAAATATACACATATATATGTACATATATACGTATATATATATGTATGTATATGTATATATTATATTATGTAATAGTTTAACTTTTTCTTGAACGCAATTCCACAGACACAAAGTGACTTTTTTTTCAGCCTCGGAAATGGTGTTTGCAGATTGCCCGGGATACAATGCATTCAACAAACTCTCCACATTCCAACCCGTACTGTCCATCTTGATTCCATCGATTTCCTGCTCAAAGAACTTGTGGACGTACTTTTCCAAATCAAATTGTTCCAAGTCTCTGGTCAGAGTGCTCTCTTGTTCTCTGATCCAGTTGCACAGCGCATAGGTGTCATACGACGACAGTGGTCTGAGACTCCATTGAATTTCATACTCTTCTACCACCGTCCTCCACATCGATAACGAAATATCGGACGCTTGGATTTTCTCAAAAGCTTCGAATATGGCTTTGGCCTCGTTGAAGGCCGACCAATCCATTTGGAGTGCAGCCTGCAGAGCTATTTCATCCCAGCCATGGGCCGTGGTCATTTTCATGCTCAGTTCATGCAATTGTTGTAGTTCGTTGCCAAACCACGCTTGTCGAATGCTGGAATTGGCGAAAAAGTTTTGCAACAATTCGCGATTCGATTTGATTTTGCCAAACTTTGCCATTAAACTGCGGACGCTTTTGATATCGATTGCCGTACCCGTTTTTTCGTCGGAGTTACTCGTGTCGTTCCACAGTTCGAGGAGCATTTCCAATTTTTCATCGCTTACGAGCATTTCCATCACCGCCACGCTCACTGTTTCCTTTGTTATTTGTTCGCACAAATGCACAAGCCACAAGCAATAGGACTCGAATACTTCCGATTTTACTTGTTTTCTTATCTGGCCCAAAAACCTGATGTTTGTGTGATGTGTGTCATACTTTATATAAATATACATATATATGTATATTTATATATGTTGTATGTATATATGTTTGTATGTATTGAATACTAAACCGCAACAATTGCAATCCTTCCTCCGAGGTCACGTAGTTAGCAATCTCATTCAGGTCTTTGATGTGAGATGAAAATGGATGAAACCCATCCAACAACTGATCCAGTAGTCGACTCACTACCTTCCATTGCGACTCTGTCTTCATCCACGACCTCACTACGTTTATACACTCCACACGTTCGCCCGCGTCCAATGCCATGTAACTGCCTCTCAAAAACTTGGTTGTCCATTTTTTGTGTGATTGTCGCAATGATCTTCTCTTTCACTGTTCATACACAATCGGATAATATGTGGACTGTAATCAGTTGCTCAAAAACCAAACACCAAAATAAAACAAAACAGTTGTAGGGCATTTGCTCCGTGGACAGGAGTTTCACTTTGTTGATAAACAGTTGGTCCAGATACTTGGACAATGGCTCGTTCGACGATTGGAATATGGCTTGGAATGTCTCCCAGTGCAAGTTGTACTTGATAATATTCTCAACGCTTTCTGCAAACCCATACTTTGATAGCCAGCATCCAAAGATACGTTTCAACAGCATTTGTGTTTCTGAGATTGGATATTGGACCTGTGTGACATTTTAAAATATACCAAATGAAAACAACAAAGACAAAAACAAAGACAGAGCCAACGATCTATGAACTTGGATTGACTCCAAATAAAATGGGATAAATCGAGTATCGGCGAGTAGAAATGGACTCTCTAAAATGAACATTCGGGCCATTCGACCTAACACTGGGAAGTCTCGGAGTAGTTTAAGTAGACAGTCGGATTCATTGACTGTGGCAATTCGTTTGATCAAGTCTCCCATTATTCGCTTGTCCAAAAGTGAAAGTAGCTTTTCATTGAGTTTGTTATCCGCGCTGGTCCGTTGTACCAATTGTTGCACTATTCCAACTGCTAATTCGCACGGCAAGTTTTGTACAAACTGCGAAAAATCGTATTTGAAATTTTCCAATAAAACAAGTAGCCGATCACGAAAACTGGGTAAATACTTTTCCATTGTGTCGAACACTGGTTGAGTGTTTTTGTCATCAAAAACAAATGCATATATGTATACATATATATTTATATTTTTTAGACAACGTACGTTGAAGCATCAAATCGTGCTTTGTGGTACTGTTTGTTGCAGAAACGTCTCGCAAAAGACTTCCAAAAAAATACTCTTCCATAGGGAATGGTCGCTGAGGCAGATTTACAAGTCGCAATTCGATTTCCACCAATCCCAACACATTTTCCTGCTGCTTCGTCATCGAGTTCAACTTTTCTTTGAAGGCGCGCACATGCGTATCCTTGTTTTTGTTTAGCGCGCAGATGCTAAATAAATTGTACCACATCAAACTGAGAAGAACTTCCTTTATGTCAGTTTTCTTTGCAATTTTGTCGACCAAAGAGATTTGAATGCTGTCCAAATGGTCCAAAGTCATTGCTTTCAAATTATTGATCACTGTCTGTAAGAAGTAAATATGTTTTTGATTTTCAAGTAATATTGGATATGTATGTATGTGCATGTATGTGTATCATTTTACAGTATAACACACCAATATATCTCCAATGTGTTCATTGCCTAGGAAATTATAAAAAAGAAACAAATGTTCGTACTGCACGTCAGCTGATAACATCCAAAGCACACACATTCCAAAAATTAAGCGAGCAATTTGATCCCATGATATTACCTTTTCATGCATTACGGCTTTGAAATTGCTTAAAACAAAGGTTGCTATTTTCTGGCGCAATGCCTGAAAGTCGACTTTGTAACAACGGTTTTCTTTTTGAGTGCTACAAGTCAGCCAAAACCTTTTCATGATTTGTAGAGACGTATTCACCGAGATCGTGTCGTTTATTCGAAGATACAGCCACACCAAAATGGTGACTGCGTATTTTACGTACTGTTCATGAGGGATCGAACGTATCATTCCTTTTTCCGTGACATCATGCACGATAGCCCTACAAGGAATAGTGATATCGACCTTCTCATGCTCTCGCTTTGCTGTTTCGATCACGTATGAGACTTTGCTCTTTTTTTTTTGAATTTCACTTAAATTCCATACGCAATGGTACACAGAAACGTCTTCTCCGATTTTTTCGAACATTAGACCTTTTTTTTTTATTTATTGCCATTGTTTTTGCAGATAGAACATATCACAAGTCATATATATACACACACATATATGTATATGTAAAAACTGGAGCTATTGGCAACACTGGGACGCAAAGAATAGTCATCGTCCTTGCCCGACAGCAGGATAACGTGACACAATGAGTTGGGCTCGGCCAGGATGGATTCTTCACTGGTGACTTCGAGCACGTCGCTTGGCGGGGACGTGTATCTTTTATCTCCCCAGCTGCACACACTCTGCACAAACAGCGAGCGACGATCTCTATCGATTGAAGACAGCAGATTACAGACGCTATTGATATCAGTCCAATCGGAACAGGACGATGGATCTCTGTCGCGCCCCCACGCGATTTGGTAAGAGATAAATCCGATCGCTTGATATGGGGAATGCCAACACATCCATTTCTTGGAATTGTCCCGGAACACACGCACATGCGTAGGAGCAGACGGTTCAAAGTGTTTCGTCGAATCCTGTACTTCGACAGATGGGGTCATAAACACGACGGGCCACGTTTCTTTAGTCTGTTCCTTGTCCATGTTCTCTTTTTCGCGTATAGCGGAGATGGTGATAAAGTACTCCGTGTCGGGGACCAAATCATCGGACATCCACTCAGACTCATAGGTGGTGCCAATGACTTGGCCGTAATGGTGGTTGTACTCGCGAATCAGATACTTTATATTCTTGTTTTTTGGGTCCTGGGCGAAGCGAGCTGGCCACCACTGCAGTTTCGCGGACATTGGCAGGACCTCTAAAAGTTGGGGGAAAATAGGACGACAAGGAAGCACAGACAACGAGAGCATCTCTTCGAACGTCTTATGTGTACGAACACGCAATGGCTCTGTCCACAGCGATTGCTCCATATCTTGCTTTTGTTCTAGATTGTTAAGCATTCGCCATTCAAAACATGTTTGCAGTGATATATCGTACACACAATTTTCTTTCAAATTATCCAACACTGCATAACGCTTCTTGTTTGATACTTTCCATGTCATCTTTCGCTCTTCTTTTTCATCTGTATTCGTCGCACTCTCTTTTGTATCTTCGCCACTCCAATCTCCAGATGCGTTTGCATTTGTCCTTGTATTTGTTTTTTTATTGGTTGAATTACTTTTGCTATTGCTATTGCTATTGCTATTGCTATTACTATTGCGATTATTATTGCCATTGTTTTTACTGTTGACTTCGGATGCATTCGACGATTTCAAATCTTGCTCTTTTGCACAAACCTCAAACCACCACATACTCTGCTCGTTCAATCCATGTGCACGGAGTTGATCCATGTTATACTTACTCATTTTCTGCTTGATCCATCCTGTGGACACATCCTCCACACTCCAGTTTATTATTATTTGATTCACTTCCACTCCAACAATCCTCGTTTGGATTGGGATGCACGTCACTGTTGTTTTTTTTTTTAATTAAAATAAAAAAAAAAAGGGTCACTTGGGATCGACGTAGAATCTCCCTTTCCACTCTATTTTTTCCTTTTCCTTACGCTTACCCAGTCTTTTGATAAGGAATTCTTTGAGGAAGGACTGTGACGATAAATTCGATGAATCGCTGTCATTTGTATCTGTAGAGCTTGAGGACTTCTCTGAATCTTCAAACTCCGTTTGCAATGTGTCGTCGTCCACGATCTCGACATCCGAAGAACAGTTGCTCAAGATTTGATGTGCGTCTTTAAAAGACACCATCAACCATTTCACATTCTTCGAGTAATCGTCATCCATTATTCCTGGAATCTCTTCTTTGAACTTTTTTTTTATTTGATCAACCAAATCTTTATATTTCATTTCTTTTATTGTTTCGCTTGTTAATTTTGAAAATGTTATATCCTTGTAGCTGCACTCCTTTTTATAAGTGTGCTCTCCGTTGTCTACATATACTCGCAGAGTCACTTTCCCTTCGCCTAATCACAATACATATCACCGTATGTTGTTTTTTAAATTTAACCGACAAAATGTTCAAAGCAAAAATCAAGTATATACAATGTTATTGAACTACTTTTATCAGACCTGTGTCACTCATCTTTCTTGTCTCTATCAAGACCAAGATGTAGTAAAAGGGGTAAATAAAACAAAAAGAGTTTTGTGGATCTGCCTGAAAGACAGATCTTTTAAAGTAAGGAGTGTGATTATATCAAATCAATTAGTCAGTGGAATATTTTAGCGCGTGTGAATGTCATTAACTTTGATAAACAGGCCCTCATTTATTATGTGATGAAAAACAAGGGGATTTTTGAAAAGACTCTAATAATGGAAAAGCCTTTGCGCTCTGGACGAGGCACCTAGACACTTGATGATTTTGTGGTTGCTCTAAAAACTAAGAAAGAGTATTTCTCAAATATTTTCATCGGACGTTTTCGCAAACGATTTTGTCTTTTTTGTCGACTCTTGTCTCCCAACTTCTTTCTTTTTCATTGGGCAGCAAAAAAAACCGCTTTTGAACAAAAAGATAAATCAAAATAAGAAAAAAAATGAGCCGTGGATATCTTTGTTATGGTTGTTCAGTGTTGTGTGTCATTCAGTTTGTAAATGCGACCCGAACTTAGAAGGTACTGTTGATACAACTTAGTAATGGCGGCGGGTTTTAGTTGCTCCGTTTCCGGCCTCACTCGATGCCCCGACTCTTTGACTTGAATCAACTCCGATTTCATACAAGAGACTTGTATTCCAATCACTTCCGTGACAGTATCAGTGTTGAACCATAACTTTGACCAACAGAACCATTTAACGTTTGGACATTTTCAAAACATCACAAATCTCAAACAATTCTAACTTAAGAATCCAACGACTCATTTTGATAGTATATATATTTTTTACTTCTATATATAGCCAGTTGAAGATAGCAATATTTTCTTTATGGAAATTTTAGTTTTTCTTAATTTCGAGAAATCAAACAGCAGAAAAATGGTTTGCCTACTTTTTATCGAATGGCACAACTTTGTTGAAATTATTTAACAAAAAATCCTATTGCCTAGGGAAAACGTACTGAATGCATGAAGGTCCATTTGAGAAAACTCTTTGATTGCCGGTTAGTGTAGTGACTGTGTAACAAACAGCGTTAGCCTCTGGTTGTTTTCGACTATCAACCATACTCTCCTCGGCAAGGCAGTATTGCCATAACCTTCCTTAAAATTTACTTTTTTCAAAAATGAAGTTTATAAGTTTCCTTTTATCTAATGCAAAAATGATTGTCAAGTCCTACATGGATCGATTAAGAACAATATCGTTGTGTTGAAAATACTAATTTGATTAAATTAAATATCCAAAAAGAAAAAAGCAAATAAACCCACCACACAAATAATTGAGCACGCATTTTACTTCGTGCCACCTTCCCCTTCTTCAAATCACAAACGGTTATTCGGTAGCATTGAGAATTGTGATAAGAGGATTTTCACCCAACCAATCAGTGGATTTCACTTTTCCTAATTTATCCAATCGATCCAATACTTTTTTCAACTCGCTATGTAGCAAATGCTATTTGAAAGCAATGTCCAATACATGCAGTCAGTAAAAATGTCAAAATACAAACGTACCAAAAACAGATAGAACAAAAAAAAAACAAACTTTAGTGTTTTCAGGTAAATCTTTGTTGTATTTGTTCAGTAAAGTCATAAATTTGATAGTGCGGTCTTGGTGATTTCTCAGAATCTCCAAAACCAAATTCGATTGCTTTTGTAAATCTAATTCTTCTGCCATAGATCTTCCAACATTGAGTCTGTCTAGATCAATGGCCCCAGTTTTTGGATCTGTGGCAGCAGCTAACGTGGCGACTTTGTGCAAGCGAACGGCTTCCTCGACGTCATCCTCTGTCACAGACGAAGAATGTCGCATCCTGGCCAAAGCTTCGCTGATGCGAATCAACGACTCCAACTGGCGAGGAGTGGCGGTAATTGTCTTTCGTCCATCCTGACGACCCATTCTTCGCATTTCACAGTACTTTTCTTGTAATCGGTGACATGCACGATCCGATAGCGTTGGATGTATTTCCCGACGACTGTAGGAAATGTAATCCATCAAGAGTTGCTGATCGATTAGGCCGGATTCGACCTCTTCCTCTCGATTCTGTCATGTTTATTGTAAAGTTTGAAATGAACACAAATATAAGATAGGAAAAAAAAGAAGAGGGTAAACATAACTGCATAATACAAAGACACAATGTGCTTTGCCAATTTTTTGTCAATCGCTTCATTTGGTCTGTCCAAAACCAAGTAAATCAAATCAAATCGACTCATTAAAGTCGGTGGCAAGTCAATATTTTCGACAATGGACTTGTTTGGATTGTATCGACTGTCGACGGGATTGGCCGCTGCCAAAATGCATGTGCGAGCATTCAACGTGCAAATGATCCCTGCTTTTGCAATGCTTACTGTTTGTTGCTCCATCACCTCGTGCAATATGCTTCTGGCTGACTCACTCATTTTGTCAAACTCATCGATGCAACAAATACCACGATCACTCAACACGAGAGCACCAGACTCCAATACCAAGTCACGGCTGTCCGCGTCTTTGGTAATGTATGCTGTCAACCCGACCGCCGAGGATCCCTTTCCGCTCGTGTAAATGCCGCGAGGAGCAATCTTATGCACATACTGCAACAATTGGGACTTGCTTGTTCCAGGGTCCCCACACAACAGTACGTTCATTTGACTTCGAAAGCGGCCGCCCCCTCCAGCAGAAAAATCCTTGTCTGAGCTTCCAAACAACTGACACAAAACACCTTTTTTGACATCTTCCATTTCCCAAATGGAAGGAGCCAAAGAGCGAACTAGCTTTTCGTAAATATTTGGGTCTCTTCCCAAGTCTTTCAACTGTCTAATGCGAGTCTCTCGTCGAGCTTCCGACTCGTCCAGCTCTTCAAACGTTGTAAAGCTGTCCGTGTCTTTTTGGCTTTTACTACTTTCCACTGTAAACTGGTTCGACTTACTTTTTTTCACATGCAACGCGTCCACATATGTTTTGTACACAGCCTGGATCTGTCGTCGTCGAGGATTGGCACGGATGGCTGCCTTTGGTGGAATATTTCAATCTTTTGATTAGGTCCACCTCACAGGGAACGAGGGAAAAAGCAAAATAAATAAATAAATAAATAAAATTTGAACTGCACGATAAACACCGGTTACTTCAATCCGGTCGCCAGGCTTGCAAATGTCTACCAAGTTCTCGTACACGTAAACGTCAATGGTTTGCGGAGTTTCACCATCAGGGATGTGTTCTGGGGTCTCTTGCACCTTTACCAACTGCTTGTCTTGGAATTTGCATCGATTGTGTATCAATTCCATTGTGTTCCCACTCTTTTGTTTTTTTTTTTTTTTAAAAAAAAAATACAACGGAAAAAAATGAATGTGCAAATGTAGTGTTTCGTTTTTTTTTTTTTTTTTTTCCGCGGACTTTGTTTGCTCGTCATAGCAACAAACACTTGACAAAAAATCTATTTCTAACGCCTCTCAGCTCTCAATAGTTTTTGTTGTCAAAATGGACGGACCTGACAAGAGACGTTTGGACATTTGATGGGCTCTTCGATTCTGCCCGCTTCAATCATATTTTCCACTTCTGTGTGACACAACACACATCTGAAAAAAGCGGTTTGAATGTCTGGAATGGTCCCGGTGCAACGAATCACCATGCCTTGGACGGCAACTAGCTTGTCAATGTCGGACGGGTTCATGTTTCGCATTGATTTTACTTCGCGTAAATTGAAGGGTCGAATCCAAATGTCGACCTGATCTGTGTGCTCGTCGATTATTCTTTTGAAGTGGTCCTCTGTTCGTTTGTTTTGTTTTGTTTATTGGTTTGTTGATTTTTGAATTCAAACGTTGCTCATTTATTCTTTTGCTCAATCGACACCCCTTTTTTTTTATTCGAGTTGCTTAACCAGCATAAACGTTCACTTGCGAATCAAATGCAGGCACTACTTCAGATGGAAAATTGACAGTTTGATTGTACAATTCTCGGTCAAAGTTGTAGACGTTGCTCATATCCAAATTTAAATTTGTCAGCTGAAATAATATTTTTTTGTATGTTGTGGTGTTCTTTGGTTGTCGTTCTTACTTTTTTTTTTCCGGACTTGTTCCCCTCTTTGTCATTTTTTTTTTTTTTTTTAAAAAAAAAGGACCGACGTAGGCATATTGATGCAATGGTTGTTGTTTTTTTTTCGACACAACAAAAACAAAGCGAATAAGTATAAATATATGCAAACTTGTGCTTCTAAACAGTCTTGAATTAGATCTGTGTACAATTTTTCTCCGTTTTTCTCAAATGCTGAAATAAAGCGACGAAATCGTTTGCTGACATCGTCAATGTTGATATTAGTTCCCCATATTGTACTTGCTGCTACTGGCTGGCTATCTGTGTCGTTTTGCTCGGTACTTGGGATGACAGGGCGTTGGTGTTGATGTTTCAGTAGCCTTCTTACGTATGGGCTGTTTATTCGTTTGTATGTTCGTTTTTTTTTGCAAACATTCCATGTGCTTATTATGTTTTTATACCCACAAGATGGCAGGTTTCATAACAAAAAAAAAAACTAACGATCGAGAGGCTATTGATCTTTGTGACGGTTGTTCGTCGGAGCCATTGTTGTTTGTGTTCTCACTTTCTGGCGCATTTATCCGTGGGGGAGATGACGTACGAATGGGTGAACTAGAAAGACCACTCATTTTTTATTTGAAATAAAGTTTCTGTTTATAAAGAAAAAAGTGGCAATTGGCGCCTCGAGAAAAGTTCAGTCAAAACTAAAAAAGAGCCTGTCTTCGCGAAACTGATTGACTAATTTAGCTTTCTTATTTTTGGCAAAAATAAACAAGATGGAAAATGCAAATTCAAAAGTCGCGTATTCCAAACAAAAGATAGAGACACAAAAAATAGTGGAGAAAAGTATTTGTAAATTAAGATTTAATTCTGTATCAAATATCACTCGGTGCTAATAATTCAAAAGTGTAATTTTGAAAGCTATGATTAGATTCTTTGTGAGCACAAGTATTCTGAAATTCATGACGAATCACAATCAGTTCACGTCGGTTACGTAATTCTGAAAAAGATCGTGATGTGTTTGATCTCGCTAGAGCCGAGTTGAATACTTAGCAGCTTTGATCTTTATCAATTTCTCAAGAAATAGTAGTGGAGTTATCATATTTCTTTAGATCGAAAGGTAAACAAAATTGATTTTGTTCGGAAATTGGCTGTGTAGCAAAAAAAATGTTGATTTCTTAAAATTAATGACTTTTTGTGTGCTGAAAATTATTTAAATTTTGATATTGAGCATTTAAAAAAAATTGAGTTAGTGCCTTTGATGAAGTAGTGATACTTTTAGAAGAAAAATGTCACCTTTAATTGACCTTTTTGGCAGGGGAAAAAAAGAAACCAAAATTGCGTTCCAACAGCCCTTTGTCAAAAATAAGAAAACCCCTATCCTTTTGACTAAGAATGAGATCGCAATTTACTTCGGCTGTGGTCCTTTTCTCTGCCATTTTCTTTTCTGTCTTTGTTTTTGTCTCGGCTTCTATCTCTGTCTCTATCTTTTTCTTTGCTTGGAGTGCGTGACTTTTTGAAATCGCGTTCTCTGTTATCTCTTTCTCTGTCTCTCTCTCTATCTCTATCTCGCTCTCTGTCCTTTTCTCTGTCTTTTTCTCTTTCCCTTTCTTTTTCTTTTCCTCTTTCTCTATCACCTTCTCTGTCTCGTTCTCTTTCTTTTTCTTTTTCTCTTTCCCTTTCTCTTTCTCTATTCTCTCTTTCAATGTCTCGTTCTCGGCTACGATCGCGGCTGCGGTCACGACTCCTGTCCCTGCTTCGATCTCTGCTTTTGTCTCGACTACGGCCTCTGCTTTGGTCTCGGCTGCGGTCACGACTGCGATCTCGACTGCGGTCTCGAGATTTGGCACGATATCTCTCCGTGTCTCTGTCCCTGTTTCTGCTTCGGCTGCCACTGCGCCCATGATCTCCGCGGTTGTTGCGGTATGTGTCTCGTCGTTCGCTACTTTTTATGCATAGAAAAATTAAAAATCAAATTATTTCGAATATATTTCGTTGTGTGTTTTTTAAATTTCCCAACTGATAATCTCTTTCTGAAAAGCGGTCTCGTGGTGATGCTCCTCTTGAGTAGCCGTGGCGATCACTACTACGGTCACGATCTCGACGAGATATTGGTGGACCAAACGTCTTGAGTTTTCTGCGATTGTAGTCGCGCTCGTCGAATACACGGACGCTGTGCCCACCAAATTTGCTGGAATCCAATACTCGAAGAGCTCTTTCAAATTCATCTTGATCCATGAACTCGATTACCCCTTCGCTCTATTTTACATCATTACCCCCCAAAATTGAACCATTAATATTACTCTTCTCATCCTCATCACGTTCAACTTAGAAATTAACAAAAAAGGAATCAGCACAAAAAAAGATTACCATTCCATGTCTATTGTAAACATCAGTTAAGGCAATGGATTGCAATTTTTCACGTTCAGCCCATCTGCGAATATCATCTGCGGTGGTGTCGGAGCCAATGCCACTAATAATTGCACGATATTGACCACGTTTACCTTTTGGTGGAGGGCGACGATAACGGGGATCCCCGCCTCTGTCAACAACAAAACAAAAATCTTTTCCAATTCCATCTCTCATGTTATTTCATTATTCGTGTTTTTAGTAGCGTGTTTTATGTTAGTTTTATTTGAATTTTTGTCACCTGTAGCGAAAAGGCTCGACGATTAATTTTCTCCCGTTCATCTTTACTCCATCGACACATCTACATCCCAATTATAAAGAAAAAGAAAAAAACACATAGTTTCTTTTTTTTTTGGTAATCGTCATTAAAAAAAAAATCAAGTCCGAATCAAATCAAACAAAGCAATTTTGTACAGGCAAACTAAAAGTTAAAAACCAATCATTAACGTTCTTTTTTTTTAAAGGAAAAACAAACAAACAAGACAAAAAGACCAAACCGTTGGTTTAAATTTTGCTGTAATGTTTTGAATTGACATAACAATACAAAAGGAATAAAAATCAACTGAGATTACAATCAAAGCAATCCCAACGATTCACAATTTGGCATTTCACAAACCAAAAAATCTTTGCCAATTTTTTTGTCATACCCTTATCATTTATCACCGCGGAATGTCGCGCTCATGTATTGCATTATTTAAAAGTGAAAAGAAAAAAAAAAAGATCGGTTTGATTTGTCCACAAATCCATCTAGCAATCATCCATTTTTTGTCACCAAGCGTACTACCAGGAACAAATTTAGAAAAGGCAAAGGGGGAGGAGAGGGGGAAAAAAAAAAGCAAAAAAAAATTGCAGTTAAGAAACGCTCTAATTGACGGAACCGGTACAATTTTTCGGAAATTCAAAAAGATTGGCATACCAAAAAAAATCCAAAAAAAACAAAAAATTAAAGCAAAGGCAAGCAAATGAAAAATCACTGACTTAATCGCTTGTTCAGCTGCATACTGTTCGTCAAATTCCACAAATGCGAAATCTCCCTTGAATTCGAACCCAATAACTTTTCCAAAGTCTCTGAACAATTTTTCCACTTCAGATTCTGACACGTCACGAGGTATATTGCCAATATAAACCTTTTGGGGGTTCTTAACAACAGACATCTCAACACCTGTTGACTAATTGTGAAAGGGAAGGTGATTAGCAAAAATTTTCTAAAAGTTCTTTTCTTTAGTTTTTAATAATTTAGTATTTTTAGCTAACAACAAAACGTATTCCATTTTTGAAGAAATTAACAGACGAAATAGAAAAACTTTGCAGATAATTTGTGTATCCTTCTGGTTTGTTTATTTTTTTTTTTAAATTTAATCCAAAACTTTACATAATTTTCTTTAACAATAAAAAAGATGTTGCAAAAACTCAAGCATTGAAAGAGATATTATTTATGTTATTTGCATGTATGA
>ASPP01048057.1:0-12654 GCA_000512085.1 Reticulomyxa filosa
TCATATGATTTATCCCCAAATATAGATTTGACCCTTTTTTGAAGAATAACATAAATGAACATTATGATCATCTTTTACTCTTTTCTTTTTCAATGACGCAAATGTAAGACAAGATATTCCATTATCTTGTCTATCGTCTCCTTTGATTATATAACCAATATTCACTAATTCATTTGGTCTATATTTTACATTAAGTATATATTTTGTATGCTTTTTGAATGTATTAATAATTTGTTCGTTTCAATATCATATGTACAAATAGTTTGATCAAATGATCCAGAACAAAGTGTATACCCTGCCACTAATTACACCAATATTATTATTTTTGCTATTATTTTGCAATGGTGAAATATCAATACATGTAACACCATCTTTATGCGCATTGAAAACACTTAATGTCCTTGATTCCTTGATATCCCATAAATGAGTAGTATGGTCATATGATCATAGCATAAATATCGACCACCGTTAAATGGTGAAAATGCAAGACTAGAAACACATTCTTTGTGTTCTTTTAATATTTGTAATTCTTTATTTTTGAAATCCCAAAAACGAATGATACTGTCAAATGACATTTTGACCATTATTATGATAATAGTATAATGAAAATTTCACACAAAATACTTTATTTGAATGTCGATTGAATGATTGAACTTGTTTATTGTTTTCAATGTCCCATACACGAACTGTTTTATTATATGATCCAGAACAAAGTAAATGAAAACAATCAAGTGTTGAATAATCAATACTAGATATCCAATCAGTATGTCCAATGAATGTACTGAGTAATTTGGTTGATGATATAAATGAAGGAAAGTTGACTAAGATAATTTGTATTCTGATAATTGAGTATTTTTGATATTATCTTTTTTATCTTCGTTAGCATTCAAAGATACGAAGCTGTTCATATTATGTAAAGCTTGATTGTCATGGTTAAACTCTTCCAATGCTTGCGTGACGCTTCCAGAAAGTGGAACATCTTCTATTTGTCGTCTGTCAAACACAAAATGCAAACTCTTACTTTAACACTTTATTCGTCACAATGTGATAAAGCAATGACTCCAAGTTTTTTGGATGCCGTTCGTTGTCTACAAATTGCGGTTGAACTTTTAGATCGTCACCTTTTCTTGGAGATGCCTCCATAATTGATTATTTTAATTTTTTTTTGTAGTGGCATTGTGCAAACTGATTTATTATATAAACAAATGCTGTGAAGTACGTAATTCAATTATTATATGTACTTTTTCTAGTCCCTTTTGCGGGTCTGCAGAAAGTGGAATAATCTCAATCGTAGCCTTACGGCTAGATAAATCAACTTTCACTGAATGTTCATCTGTTGTATTACCACTCGGCCGCACTTCATTTCATCTCCAAGATCTATCTTTAAGTCTCCACACTTTTCGTCGCTCAGACCCACTTGGATACGTGTATTGTTCTATTTCGTTTCAAAACAGATTTAACTATTTTTTCGAAAAATCAGACATTTGCAAAAACAAATAAACAAAAAAAAATATTCAAAGTTATGTCGATATTCCCAGTCTCTTCTGGCATCTCGGAAACTAACACATCTCTGCTTCTATTCCTTTTTTTTGTAATCTCAAACTAACACTATAGTTCAATGTTCGGATACATGCACATACACTTTACCTATGAATTGGAGGGTCCATTCTAATCTTATACTGCTCAATTGCATAAAGTAATCTCGTTTTTTGCCTGATCTCAATCCGGTATTCGTGAACACTTATTCTCATTCTTTCTCTTTCAGTTTGGCCACTTCTTTCATGGACAAGCAGTCCATGTTGTCATGTAGCTCTTTCCAAACCTGAAGCGCCTTCTCCTCTTTTACAGACGCCGATTTCAAGAATAAATATATTTCGTCAATATTCTCATCCATAATAATATTTACTTTTTTATAGGAAACCCTTTTTAGATAACTTTTTTTATCAATCTCATTTCTAAAAATTTAATTACACTATTGACAAGATTCGTTTTAGCCGTAAGTTACTTTTAATTTTATCTCTTTTCCCAAAAAAATTATGATGCAAATCATCTAGATTAGTGCGAGTGACTTTTTTGCCGCACATTTGGTTGCTAATAAAATCTTACTTCCAACTAACAATATGAACTAATCATACTCACAAAAAGCTAAACTCGGAATAAAGCTATGCTAATGCAAATCAAATTTATACATATACAAATATTTGATAGTATATAATTGTAAAAGACTATCTTTTTAGATTAATCATTATATTAAATACGTTTAAAAAATTACCAAGACAATGCTTAGAATAAATTGTTGTCATCATGATTATTTAGATTTATTTTAAAAAATTATAAAATTTGACTGTAATTTGCATTGTTTTTTTTTTTTTGTCAAAAATATCAAAAGAAAATCAGAAATGCTCAAAAGATTATAAATTGTTCTTAGTTGTGAACGTTGTATTTACTAAAAAAAATTGAAAACGTTCGTATATCTTTTTTTTTGAAGTTAATAATATGCAATTATTATTATTATTTTTTTTGTGATTTAGTTTGACTCGTTGCTTTAAAATAGATTTTTTTTAGCACTAAAAAAAAAAGCACATTGTCAAAAATCAGCTTGTATCTAAAGTCTGTACATTTCGAGTAAAATGTTTTCTTTTTGAATAAGGACAAAAGAACTACAACAAATTAGCAAATGTGCACAACCACTTTGGATATCCACTAACGCATCAAATGTTGAAGCGATTTGCCCGAACCATTATATATCAATGTTTCAAAATTAGTCACAAGTATTCGACCAGCCAATTGTAGTTTATATTATTATTTGATGAGATAATGCGACGTACATGAAAATACAATTGGACAGCATTATTAAAGGTGATAATTCTAATTTTGAATTCAATTTCAATAACTGAAGCGAGCTTTATTTTTTCCAAAGAAATTACATTTTTGAAATACATTTCAATGACGGTAAATAAAATGAGTACAATAATAAGAATTGAGTATATCTGAAATTGTGTTTGTTTTATGACAAATATTAAATAAATTCTTATCGGAATTTTGATTGGATAATTTGAAGCATTTCATCAAAAACAAAGGGACCAAGAGGTGAGATTGAATATATTTAATTTAATTTCTTTTTTAAATATAAAAAAACGTATGGCTTCGTGAAGACCTTAACAGGCAAAACCATAACCTTAGACGTTGAGCCTAATGACAAGATCCAAGACAAGGGAGGCATCCCATCAGAATTGGAAGATGGAAGAATTTTAAGTGATTACAACATCCAAAAGGAAAGCAAGTTGCATTTGGTGCTGTGTTTACGCGGTGGTGCGATGAAAATGTAAGTGGTTGTTTTTTCATTTTCCGAAAATTTGGCAATCTTTATTTATTTATTTGTAATCATAATTAATAGTAATAAATATGTGTACGTACAGCTTCGTAAAAACCTTAACTGGGAAAACAACCAAGACAAGGTATGCCTCCAGAGCAACAAAAATTAATATTTGCCGGGAAAATAATTGAAAGGTGGAAGACCTTTGAGTGATTATAACATACAAAAAGAAAGCACGTTACATTTGGTGCTGCGTTTAATGAGAGACGGTGCCATGCAAATGTAAGTTTTTATGTTTTGAACTTTGTTTTAAAAATAGTTTCGTAAAGACTTTGACCGACAAAACTATTACCTTATATATTGAACCCAATGACATAGTCCAATACGTCAAAGCGAAAATTCAAGATAAGTGAAGAATTTCCCCCCTGAACAACAACGCTTAATTTTCGCGGGGAAATAATTAGAAGATGGTCGCACGTTACACTTGGTGTTACGTTTGCGTGGTGGTTTGTATCCTCATTCTAAATAATAAACACTAAGAACTTGGCACATAATAAAAATTAGTAATATTTTTTTAAATGTGGATTTTTAATATTTTTTTTCCAATTGTTAGTCGTTTTTTGTTAAAAAAAAACCAAACTTAAAAAAATTTTTATCCAAAAACTTTTTATTTTCACTTACACTCCCTTCACGATCTGTCGTGACTTTAAAAACTTACAATTCAGAACTTTTGTACATCGTCAGCTTGACGAACGTATAAATACCACACTTACGTATGATTTCACATCAAATATTAATTATTTTGTCCAAAAGAAGACGAAAACAAGCCAAATACTTCAGGCAACATTTGAAGATAAACTATTCGAAGTTATGATAATTTTGAGCATCCTTTTTTTTTCCGTTCTGAAGGAGCAGTGAAAAAAGTTTTGTATTATCAAGTGATAAAAAAGGAATTTATTGTCTTCTTCTCTTTAAAGACGCTGAAATTTGGTTTTTTTTAATGCTTTTTTTTATCATTTCACATAATGATTCCAATTTTGAAACCCAGGAATCTCATTGTTGTTTTTCATTTGTCACAGTTTTCAAAATATAACTTTTTTCCCTTTTTTAATTTGATGACTTATGCATTGATATAAAATAAAAAAATGATAATATTACAATAATCAGTCATCATATCAAATTTTACATCAATTATTTTTTAAAAAGCAACAGAATGAATAGTCTTTGATATTCACAAATATTTAAGGTTATGGATCATTTTATTGAAATTTTGTACATTTTTTAATTTTTTTGATTTTAAAAAATTTGGATTAATAATGTGATCTTTGGTGTATTTTGATTTGTTTTGTGAAATAAAGATTATATCAAATTGTCAATCAAAACAATGAGCTTAGTCCTAGTTTTTTATTTTCGAAGATGTAATGTTTGTTTATACATTCTTTTTTTTGACGTTTAAATAAAACTACAGACTCGAACAACTATGCATTTTGTGGATATATTTTTATAGAATGGATTCTGCAAAATTATTATTCTTTTACAAATTCTTTAATGGCATATGTTAATCTTTTAGCTTGAGTAATTATGTTTGTCACTTTAATAAGTAGTGCGTTCATTGTTGTAAGACAATTACAACACACTTTGCAAATGTTATGCAAAAGCAAATATCAAACAGTCTCTTTCCAAACTGGAAATTGAAAAATGTAGTTTAAATCTTATCAGCTGCAATATTCATATCTTTAAAAAATATTTTATGATTTCTAATTTTATAACATCTTTTGCATCCAAACAAGTGTTATATGAAAGGAAATAGCTCTTTTGAAACAAAAGTTAAATTAAGAAAATAAGTTTGATTTTGTAAAAGAGTTCCCTTAGAATTTGCTAACACCGTATAGTCTATAGAGAGAATCATTATCAAAAATGATTTAGAATTTTTAGAAAGATAAGAAATACAAAGATTTGTTATCAGAGTGTACTATACTTTTTTCTTTTCATTCATTGCTACAGCTATAGCCACAGAGTCTAACAATAGCTTTGTGAAATTTTATTTCTTTATTGTCCATGAATAACAGCAAATTGTACTTTGCCATTTTTAGTATAATTTTTTCTATTGTCACGTTTTTGATTTTGTTACTTCAAGATAATGAAAGAGTTAAACAAGTTATCATTACTTATTTGATTCTTGAAGTGATGAAAAAAATCAAAGAAATATTTACAATTCTTATGAGTAAGCTGAACAATTTTCTTTGATTAAAATTGTTGAATAATGATATGTTACTCAAATTCACAATTCTTTGATCAAGTTTGTTCAATATTCTGAAGAATCAAAATTTCAACATATAATGACTCATCCATAAGCCCAAGAATTTTATTTACAAATCAAATTATTATTTCTTTGCAAATTACATTTTTGAAATACTTTTTTGGATACCATTTTAGATAGTAATTTCAAATATGTGAATTTTGCTATAAACAAGAACTAAGAAATAACTCAAAAAATTTGTATCAACTAGTTAAGTAAAATACATTTTGAAAGTTGGTATTTAAAGCAGTTTATTAATGAAAAACCTATTTGGAAGAACCAAAATTACTTGTGAATAAGATTGAAATTCAATTTTTTTAAAAATTCTATTAATAAAAAGTTATAACTGAATAAATTATCAAATGTCAAAAAAATTTTACAAATTTATTTTTTATTGATAAAAAAATGTATCAAGTTTTTTTTTAATCATTAATATCATCATCATTATTTATCCAAAGCCAACGCATATAACAATTTAGGAGCTGACTGTGTTAAGAGTGGAAGAAATAATGATACAATACAATACCAGAAAAAGTCATTAAAAATAATTGCTTATTTGTACAACTATTTGGGAATTTCGTATGATAGTCTTGCACAATTTGAGAACGCAATTACATATCAGATTAAAGGTGTTCACTAGCGGCGATAACTGGATCGCTTATTCGTATGGCCAATTAGGATTTGCTTATGGTCATAAAGGGTATTATCAAGATCAGTTTGAATGCTATGAAAAAAAATTAAAAATTAAAACATATATTCTTGGGAACACGCATAGTGAAATTGGATTTGCTTGCGAAAATAATGAACAGTACGACAGCGAGATCAAATATTTTGAGGATTCATTGAAGATATATAAAAAAATACTTGGAAAAGTCAATGTTAAGATCGCTAGGATAAATTTTACTTAGGTCAGACATTTGAAAAAAAAAAGAGATATTCAAATCGCACTCAAATATTGTAAAGAAGCGTGAAAAACATACAACATTAAGTGTGAATTTTATGGCTTTAAAATTTGTGAAAAATGATTGTGATTATATTGTATAATTTATTCACATAAATGAAAAATAAAAGTTTTGGATTCTATTTGATCACAAAAGTATTTGTTATTGTTATTTTAAAATCTTTTGTATATTTTCTTTCACAATTTCACAATTGATAAATGAAAAACTTTATTTTGATATAAATTGAACAGGAACTTTGAATAAAATTGCCAGAGAAGAAGATATTCTAAAATTTTCAGAAAGAAAAACATTCGTTTGAAAAGAAACAAAAATAACGAATATATTACAACACAAATAAAATGACAAATTGAATTAAAATTGAGTTAACTTTATAATTAAATTGAATTGAAATTGAATTGCTTGAAATTAAATTGTTGTGATTGAGTTGCTGTAGTTAAGTTATCATCATCAAATTGCTGTAATTAAATTACTGTGATCAATAAGTTGCTGTAATCAAGTTGCTGTAATCAAACTGCTGTGATCAAGCTGCTGTTATTGAATTGCTGTAATTTGATGTTTAAAGTTGTTGCTATAGTTGAATTGTCTTAACGTTGAATTTATTTTATGTGGTCAAACTGTATGTGTTTAATGGGTTGTTGTGGTTATTTATTAATGAGATTGCAGTATTGAATATGACAATATACATAAGGGCATTTAATAACATAAGAAATTGGGGGAATTGAACGATATTGATAACATATTTCTTAATTCCATCAACAGTTTTCCCATTACTTTATATTTTTGCGCTCTTTTTATCCTTTTTACAGAACAAACACAAATAAAAACACAAACAAATAAATACACAAACATATAAAAATAAATAAACAAAACAAACAAAATTTTGTTAAATTAAGTTTTTTATTTTGAAAAAAATAAAAAAAAATATAAAAAAAAACATTTAAATGGTTTAATTAATGTTTTTTTTAAAATTTAATTGGTACAATTGCATGTATCTTTTTAGATATCGAAAATTTTCAACTGAAAACTTTACTATATGCAAAGGTATGTCATAAATGCAAACTTATTTTACTTTTTGTTTTATTTTCTTTGAGAGTTTTTTTTATCAAGTTGTTATTATTAAATAATTGCGCAATCATTTGATAATTTGTTTAGTGTTATCATTTTTTTATTGCATTTGATAACATTTACACTTTTTTTTGGAAAGATACAACAAAGTGTAATATAATGGGATAAGACTTGCTTTGTCGTACATAATTTAAATATTTTTTTATGTATTTTTTCATTATCCAAATTGATATGTAACGTTCAGTTGTTTTGTCATATTCTTTTTTTACATATTTATCCTAAATAATTAATAAATCAGTAACAAAAGGATTCTTTGATCCGAAAATATCAATATTGTGAGTAAGTTATTACATTTTCTTCAAAGATTTAATTTGAATATGTTTTATTTGCATTATTTAATGTTAAAATACAAATAAAAAACGATAGTGAGGGTAAGCTGTAATTTTGAATAAATAGCAAACAATACATTATTTCAATTGCGTTTTTCACTATATTGATGTTGGTAATAATCCCAGGCTGCGTTTTAAAAGAAAACTTTGTACCAAAATAAAATAAATATGATATATAATTTGAAATATCCATATTGACTTGAGAACAATCTCTTTTTTCGAAAACAAATACATGCTTTCTTAATTCCCTATTACATATTTTCGAATAAATATTTTGAAAATTATCGGGGTTCTTCATTTCATTTTTTAATATTTTTAAGAAATTTTTGCTTTGATATTTACATTTTTTATATTCTTTTGGAATTACTTTTATTCCTTGTTTTCTCTTGCACTTTGTCCAAGTCTCATATATCTTGAGCCTTTGTGTTGTAGTAAGTCCTGAGCTGCCGATTCTTTTATTGGAGCGTAACGAACGCCATCTACAATAATTACGCCAGAATCCTCTGAGGAACCACTCGGGTTGCCAGTTATAGTAGACTTCCATGTTATTTCCTTTCGCAAACCAGCAGGCTTCCTTACCATTTCGGAATTCCTTTTTGCATTGACATTTTTGAACTTTTCCCCACGAGATATTATCACAGAATGATCCGAATCGGAATCTGTTTCCGAATTGTTTAAAATTGTCGATAATAAACCCATATTTTTCAAGTAATTGAGTACATTCTGATTTCTTAAATCCACACGTACATTGAAATTTACAGTGGAGTCGGAGGGATGAGTAAAACACATACATTTTGAGTTTTCCCCCAATATTTCTCGCCGTGACGACGCATCCTTTCGTCTCTTGATATTGTCACAAATTTTGATAAATTCCTTTTCCCACAAAATGTCTTCCCCATGCTTTACTTTTTGCTTGGAAGTATAACCATTTACGTTTTTTTGATCATTGTCTTCATTGTTTTCTTTCTAATCTTCCGATGACTTTATTTTTTCTATTTCCTTTTGTAATTTTTCGAACTTTTTTTGATGCATTATTTGGATCTCATCTTGTCTTTTTTCCATTTGTTTAAACATTGTTTCAATCTTTTCCATAAAGGAACTTTGCTCTTGTTCTTTCACTTTCCTTTCATCTTTTTCCCTTTGTTTTTCTTGATTCTAACCATTATTAAGAATTTCCAATTCTGAGGAATCATTTATTCCTTCCATTAAAAAGGTGGCATAAGTAGCAATATTGCTAAAATTTTAAGCACCTCTTTTTTGATTGACTTCACGAACAACAGTTTGAATACTTTCGTATTGAATTCTTCCATACTCCAATAGTAGTATTTTGTCATACAGTATAAAACCAAACTAGCCCAGCTTGACAATGAATTAATATATTTTTTCCATTAATAATATATGAACTAATTATATTTATTATTTTTGAAATTTTTTCCGGTGTGAAATCTCTATACGATTTTAAAATACGAATTAAACTTTTACTAAACTTTTTTCAGCTTTTGCATTTCCATTATGTATACTAGTTTTGCCCATCCAATAATATATAATAAAAACGTGCCAGCATTTGGCTTTCTCCATTTTTTTGTTGTGATTCTGCGTTGCCTAAATATACTATTAATGAGAGTTTATTCTGACACATTTTTTCCTTTCTTACGTATTTTTGAAAGTATTCAAAAGATCACATTTGCAATACTTTGTCAACACTATCCACAGTGAATTAACTGTTTCTGTGTAGATTTCTTTACACTTATAAAGTCATCCTTTGTTTTTGATAGTCTAAATATTCTTAAACCAGTAGAAAATATCACTTGTTGATACTATTTTTTCTTTACATAGGAATTTGGATACACAAATCTTTGTTTGTCAGAAAGATACTTCTTTTTATCGCATTTGTAACTATCACTTTTATTATACTTAGTATTTATTTTGGCGACAACATATGCTTGTTTTATATTAAAATCTCATTATATTATACTTTTTTACGTTAGTTTTTAGTATAATATCCAAAAATTTTACTTTTGGTGATACTTCGACTTCTAATTTCAATCAGGATCATATATTTTACAAATATAATTTGAAATAAATTCCATAGTATTAATTTCTTCATTTACTAAAAAAAGGACATCATCAATATATCCATATATTTTGAAGGGTGCAAATTCTTTTGAAAACTTGTTGTTTGCGAAAAATTCCATTTCATACTAATTTCTTACTAATTGGGCAAGCATTGGCGAATCGGAATCTCCTTGACATATACCAAAATATCTTTTCTTTGTCAGCTGATCTTTTAAAAAACAAAATTATGCAAATAGTAAGAAACTTCAAAAATATTTTTAAAAGCTGACATTACTTTAAACGATCTTATGGAATTGATTGAACATGATATCGAGTTATAAATAGAAAAATACATTATCATTTTCAAAGGCAACCAAGACAGTAATAATTTGAAATAATCTTAAAACACAAATTTTTGTGTAAAAATAAAAATAAATTTCTTTGATTTGACTTTAACATGAAATGTCTTTGCACGATGAATATTGCAAATTTAGTTTATTCTACTTTTGATAAAAATTATAACGTTTTGATATTTGAAAAGTGTGTATGTATATAATCTGCAATTTGTACTTTTTTTTACATTTGAATGTATAGTCATAAACTTGACTGTTTGATTAATTACATCTAGTTGTACTTTGATTAATTTAACGTTGTCAATAACTTTTGTATCAATATCAACTCGATCTAATCGTAATTTTAGTCTATTGCTATATCAGAATGCATATTATTTGACTGTGTTTCAAGCTAAATATTTGTTGCATAAATAATTTGACAATTTTAATTGTCAAAATAATAAGTAATCATAAGCAGATCCTTAAAAACACTTTTTTGTTATAGATTTCAATGTCGAAAAAAACTCAGGATTCAGATAATATACACAGTTTTTTCTTTTAGTATAAAAGTGAAATTAAGCGTTCTAAAACTTAATGAAAAAAGAATTAATATCAAACAAGCAATGTAAATATTCACTTATTTAGAAAATTGATTTTAAGGATTCGACAAATAATAGAATATCTGGATCCTGAATTTTATTTTATAACAATGACTATTGTGTACAAATTGTTAGACTACAAATGATATAATTGTAATTAATTGATATGAAAAAAAGAAAATAAAATCAAGCATATATTTTGCATATAATACATATTCAAATATTATGTTATACGTTATAATGCAAAATGACTAAAATCACACTTTATAAAAGTACAACATAACTATTCATTTAATCAAGTAAATACAAATATCAATCTTCATATAACTTTAGAATCATTGATATCATACTTTTTTCACAATCAGAAAATCCAAATTTTTCATCATTGATATTGAACTATTTTTTAATCTAAAAAAAAATTTTTTGTATATTGAAACATGAACACTTTGATCTGAGACTTTTTTCAAAAATCTGATCGATCAACAAAGAGATATAAACCAAGATTCTATGGTGGAAGAAAGATACCAACAAAAGAAGAAAACAGAAAAAAAAAAAATCTAAACAAAAAAAGAAAAATAGCATTGCAAGATCTACAACCTTCTAATTTTTTTCAATGTCGGGCAAAAAGTTAGTATGATACAATCTAATTTATTTACAAAACAAAAATATGTATTAAAAAGAAATTATGTTTATTAACTGTTTTAATCCACACAAATTAGTGTATTCCGATCGTAAAAAGCAAATTGAAAGTACCATTAAGTTTAGTTAATAATATTATATTTATGTTATTTTTTCAAATGATAGACATTGTATGTGAAACAATAAATAGAAAACTGAAAACTTTCATTGATGAAACGTAGCAGAACAAGAATACAGACTATACAAAGAGCATTGCAAATGCAATACTAGATAATCAAAAAGAAGAATCTGAACATATTGCAAAACTAAACTACATGCTCGCAATAAAATTACAACAAACAGATGAACAAAAAAGGATCGTTCAACAAATGTTTCAAACAGCAGAAAAGAATAAACAATCTACATGATATTGAAAGTTGAATGCCAGTGACATTCTACGACTAAAGCCAAGATGTTGGCTGAATGACGAAATAGTCAACTGCTATAGTGAGATGCTTGAATATAGAAACAAAATAAGATTCAATAACGGGGAATGTGTCATGGTTATATTGATAAATTCTTTTTTTATACCAAATTGACAAGGAATGCATAAGACTAATGTATTCAATCGATGGACATCCTCTAAGATTATTGTATTTGATTTTGATTGGATTAACATGTCATTACACTAAAATGGTTTTTTTATGTTTGTTGTTGTATATTATCCAAAATAGATCAAGAAAATTGACTTTTTCAAACTAGGCAAAACAATTTTTGATTTGGATAAAATCATAGTTATAATAAACATGAATGATTATTGATTTTGTATTTGCATTAATATTCGAAAGAAGAGAATTGAAGTTTACAATTCAATAAACACTGAATACAAAACTTTATGATCTTTTCAAAAGATGTATCTAATATGAAATAAATAACAAAAAATTGACAATGAAAGAAGAATGTAGTTATTATACGCCTTCCAGCATTCCATTGCAAAAGATAATTTTGATTGTGATGTC
>ASPP01049018.1:0-10866 GCA_000512085.1 Reticulomyxa filosa
AGGACTTGGTAATGTATTATTATAAACAAATGCAAGAGTTTCCTTGTATTGGTGATCTTCATTGGAGATTTGAAAGGACTCCACTATACTATAAAATTTTGGACATTCCTACCGTTGGAAATTTTATTCTTTCATGGAGGAGGGTGTTTTATTATAGTTATGACCATCAATTAAATTTGTATACCATTTACGGCACATTGGTTGATGGTCGATATTATTTTGATCAAAAGAAACGAGATGTTTATTATGATGAAGAGTATTGTCCATCATATAAAAACTATTTTTGTCATATTAAGTTAAAAAGAAAATGAATCTGAATATGTTTCCGAAAGAGATAGAATCGTTAATTTTAGACTACAAAGAGCATCTCGAAAAATATGAGAAACTTAAGAAAATTGAAGGACAACTCATGACAAGAAAACAAGTTCGTTATTTTAATTATGAAACCTTTATTGTGTCTTCTACTCCTTTGTCTTGCAATTGTATGAGGTGTCAGATTTACAGAGGTAGGAAGGATAGGTTGGGGTGTTACTCTTTGGATGAAGAGGGAGGGATCACAATTTTTGGTTTTATGTCTGATGGTTCTTATTTTTGCAATTTCTCAAAGAAGTTTCCGCGAATCATTAACTATTTGACACTTCGCTAACTTTTTTCTCGTACTCTAGTAATTAAGTTAAAATGAGTAGTAAAATTACTGTGACAAGAAAGCAATATAGGGGAATTGAAACTCGATTGATACATCTTGTGCTTTATATTGCATTGGAACAAATGGAAAAAAAATAAAATTAACATAGATTTGGAAGAACCAATGAATGAGATTGATAATATTCTCAAAGCACTATTTGTGGTGGATGATAAAAGTTATGAAAATGGTATAAGTTATGAAAATTCTAGATGTAGCATACTTTAATTACAATTTTCTCTGCGGTATGGAAAATTTGATGCTTTTATTTTTTCTCGTACTCTTGTAATAAAAAGTCATGGAAACTATACCCGAAGAGAAAGAAGTTTTTATAAACCCTTTCAATGTCCCTTCTTTTACTGAAAATGAAAATGAACCCGAAACGAAAGAGGAATCACCCGCACCTCCTCCACTTTCTCCACAACCAACTCCTGTTAAAAGTACACCTGTTTCTCGTTCTGTACTTGAGTCTGGGGTTTTTGATACCTCTGGAGTTGAAGAATTAAGCGAACAAAAGAAAGAAGAAATTCGCAAAATACTCTCCAACACAAAAAACCAAAATGATGGCGGAAGCTCTGAAAATGGAGATCCGATGAAACGAAGAACCTTAACACGTAAAAAATCGACACCTTCTTTCCAACAAACAAAATATATTGACCCGTCGAATCCACAAATGATACGTAAAGCAAAAATCATTACTGTGGAGGGATATTTAAAATCAGATCGTTTTGGTGATTATTTATGCAGGAATCTTGAAATTTCTCCCAACCAAGCACGATTAATGACTATTGAACAGTTGGAAGATACTCACCAAGAAATTCGGTGTTTGATTACCAAGAGATACAAAGAAAAATTTATAGAAAACCTCACCAAAATAGGACTCAAAACAATTGAAGCTGTGGTTACTCCAATGTACAATATTACAGGTTTTGAAGACATTTTGATGTCCAATCAAGAATTCTTGGATTGTTTAGAAGAATTTAAATTGGAAGTTCAAGGGCCGCCATTACCTCTTGGAATAAGATTAACACTTTCTATGGCACAAACAGCGATCTTGTGTAACCAAATTAACTCTTTGACAGGAGATAATGTTCAAATCAATCCTGCCGCTTTTCATGCCAGATCGGTACCACAACAAAATTTTGAAATGGAAGAAAAATATGATCCTCGTCCAAAAATCTAAAAGAAATTTTTTCTCATCCAAGAATAAAAAAACCTAGTTGTAATGATTTTTAATTCGCTTGAGTATAAAAAGGCCTTATTGCAAGGACTTATTGTCTATGGCTATGTGAAATATATTGGTCAAGGAGATGCTCAGATTGTAAGTCAGAATCTTGGAATTTCAATGGATTTGGCAATGGTTTCGGGAGGAGCAGGATTTGGTGCTGGGTTAATAGGAGACACCGTCCAGAAGATGTTAGTTCCAGGAGCAATGCCTGGTGCGAAGTATAGAAGACAAGATTCTGCAATTGCAAGTGCTTTAGTTCACTCTGCAACTTTTATTGGACTAATGAGCTTATATAATCCTAGATCTTTGGAATATTTTGGAGCAGTACAATTGGCAATTCAGGCAATTGGAAGTGACATGGCTGCAGAATATGTAGGTGCAATGTTGTTCTAAGAAAAAACTAACTGTGAAAATTTGATCCTTTTATTTTTAAGGATGCATACTTTTGTAATAACACCATTAGGAAGAAACGTAAATAACTTAGCACAACAGCTTATTTTTAATATACTTTCATATAGGTTTGATCGTGATGAAGTAAAGAGAGGAGGATTCCACGCAATACAAGTTGTTGATTTTCAAAGAGAAATTGATGAAGCTGGTTTCTATGAGAGAGTCACATCTGAGGCAATTAGAATAATATCAGATGATTTGGAAGTTTCTGTGAATATCAGGACACTATTGAACAAAGTAATTACAGATGAATTTTTTGAGTATCAGAATTATTTCAGAAAAACCAAATCCAAAAAGGAAATGGAGACACAAACTGAGTGAAAAATTGATCTTTTTATTTTCAAGAAAGAAAAAAATTTAATTATGCCTTGGTACGGTTCCAAGAATACGTGGAAAAACGTCGGAAAAACAGTCAGCAAGCCTTTTGGAAGTAATGGTGGCGGAAATGTCACTGATGCCGTTGCAAAGGGATTATGGGGAGGAAATGGAAAAGATATTGGGAATGCTTTTAAAGATGTATATGGCGTCGGAAAATCTGTCACCAATGAAGTATGGGGAACAGCAAAAGGAGTTCTCACAACAGCAGAAGGATTAGTTGGAGGAGTAAGCAGTCTTTTGAATGGAAATACGATTTTACTTTTAGGAGGTGCTGCAATTGTGGCATATGTTGTTATAAATATGCGTAAATAAAAAAATTATCATCCCCTTTTAAAAAAAACAAGGAAGTAATGAACACAAATAAAGTTTTGATGATTGCGGTTGTCGGTTATATTGCCTACACGATGTTGAAAAGTAGAAACAATGAACCTGATTTACGAAAAGAACCCAGCTCACGAGTTAGTCAATATCAAGTAGGTCCATATCAGAAATCTTATGGCAACATTAACTATACTCTACCAAGAACACGAAACCAACTTATGGCATTCAATTGGAGAAGCAGTGGAGATTTGAGTGGAAGAATGCAAGACCTTTCGGAAATAAGAAGAAGAGTAACTATTGATCCTGGTAGAAGAGATACGAACTATGTGAAATTTTGATTCTTTTATAATTTTTTTCTCGATCACCTTATAAAAAAAAGAGAGTAAATATGTCTGTAATTGATCATCCGAAAAATGATATACCCTTCGGAACTATTGATGATGTTCGTGGATCTGGTCATATGCCTTTGATACAAACATCAGCGCAAGTGCAAAAAGAAAACTATATTACGGTGTACATGAATCCGCCTCCTGCAACAACTTGTATGAGCAATGGAACACTCACTTGGTTTGATTTACAACCCCGAATCGCTCAAAATGTGAAAACAATTGATATTCGGTTAAATATCACATGTAGTAATGCCAAGGTGACGACAACTCCAGCTCCGTATTGGTTTCGAACAATCCGAATACGTTTAAATAAAGGTAGTGGAGATTATGTGCAATGGATTTATCCTGAGAACATTGTAATGCATTATGCGTTGATGGATCCTATACGAAGAAAATGGTATGAAGACCACGGGATGATAAAGTTTTATGAATACAAAGAACACTATCGATTTGTCTATCCCAATCCATTAGAAGTGAATGAAACCCGAGATGTTTATATTCCAATTCCAACAAGCTACTGGGATATGGGAGCAATTCATTTCCAACATATGAGTCAAGATATTCGAATTGAGTTTGAATTTGACAGTGATTTTGTAATATCTGGCACGGCTACAAATATCACAGTGAACAATATTGCGGCAGTAATTAACCAATTCGATTTGACAGGCGATGAACAAGAAATGTGGTTACGAGACTTTCAATCTTCTCCCCACTATTATAATTATTTAGATTGTATCCGAGTTACAGATAATAGCAAAACAATGACACAATCTGCAAAAACCAATTTCGATGTGCAAAACTTCATTGCCAAATCGCCCTTTTTGCTAGTATGTATTAAACCATCAACTGCTCCTATAGCCAGTGATCATAGCAAATATAGACCGTTGGATTGGGGTGATGGTGCTACTGTTGAAATGGAAAATCCCAGCAACGAACCATTGTTGGGAAAAGGTAATGCCCCAAAATGGGAATATTTGGAAAAGAGATTTGTGGAACTGACAGGTAAGAAACCAATTCGAGGATTTTATATTATAAACTTCACACAATCCATTTACGATTCATACAACGGAGTAATTAAAGGTTTCTACCCATTTGCAGGTGTGAAAGACACTCTTGCCATCACATTTGGGGGTGCTGGTATTCAAGAGACTTCCACATTAACTCCTGATGCTGCACCAACTGCTGGAAGATTTCATGTGATGTTTGATGGGCGAGAATTAGGGACTGTAGCTTATAATGCCAGTGCCGCAACATTAGCTGCAGCGATTAATGGATCTGACCCCTTTGTCAGAACGGGGCAGACAGTATCTTCAAATGCAACAGTTAGTGCAGGTACCGCTATAACACTAACTTGGTCAGTTGGCGATGGAAATATTGCAGAGAATTTTGGAGATAAAGTTCCATGTTTGTTGGGAGATGCCTTAGCAGACCACTATTTTGCAAGTGCGAATGGTAAAAATGGAAAACCCGGCTGGACTACTTCGAGTTCTAGACAAATTGAGATTTATTGTATGTATTTTAGAAGAATACGAATTGGAACTGATGGTGTGTTGAGTGTTAGGACCTTATAAAGATGAGATGGCTTTTATTGTGAAACTTTGATTCTTTTATTTTTCAGGATTAAAATTTTGAATGGGGTAAAAAGGGTCCAGAACAAAAATTCAACACTTTACATTTTTTTCGTTGAGATGGAAGACGTATACAGTGACGAAGAAGAAATTGAGCCTCTTTACATGATGTGTGACAGAAATTGTCGTGAATCATATGTCCCAGAACGTGATCAATATTATGTGAATGATGATTTATGGGAAGTATTTGCTCATAATACAAACCCAAAATTTTTTTCAGACAAAGAGCAACACATGTTTCCACTCAAAACAAGGAAAGTAAAACGTAAAAATTATAACATCTTCATCCCAAACGATATTTGGAATCTGATTTGCTTATTTGCGAGATATTTGTACATGAAACGAAGATCCAATTTGATGATGTATGAGGCAATTCAAAAATATGCTCCAAGAGAATATGTAAAATATTATAGAACCCATGGAGAGGAAGATTTTTACGGTAAAATTGATGGATTTTCTGCGGAATACTTTTGGGGAAATGAATTTGTTGGCATTGATGGGAAACTTGGAAATGTGTTTGGTTATTGCCCGAAAAATAAAAAATACGTATGGTTTGAGTCTATGTACCATAAAGATGTTGAGCATTGGAAAAGAATTAAAATGATTGAGGAAAAAGAAAGAAAAAGACGTTTGTTTCCAGATATCCCCACGGAAATTGAGGACATAATTATTGAATATGTCAAACAGTTGAAATGCACAGAGTTTTGGGATGAAAATAAATGGTTTTTGGAATTTCGTCGACAATGTGTCAGTTATGTCTCAAACCCTTCTGATATTGTAAAATCGATTTCATATTGTCTTGGAGGAAAAGCGTTTGACGTTTTAATGGCGGGTCAAGAATGTCCTCATGAAGATGCATGTGGAGAGCATGACTCAGAAGAATTTCACTGTCTTCATGATTTTAAACGACCAAGCGAGACTAATATCATAGGTTTTGTGAGAGAAGAAAATAGTGAAGGTGAAGAGGTGTGCAATTTTGTGTCCTTTGATGATGATGTAGAAATCTATGAGAATTGTGAACCTCAGGAAAGGTCTGCTTCTATATATGATTGTGAACTTCAACTTTCCTAATTCAAATAACAAAACTTTTTCACTTTTTTAATTAAAATCATGTTTTCTTTTGTTACCGAAATTCATAAAGTTGATCCTGATTTTTATACTTTCAAAATTCTCATTGGCTTCACAATTTTTGTATTTTCAAGGATTGGTGAAGAAGAAGGATTTATTGAATTTTGGGGGGAAATTTTTTTGGATTTTGCAATTCACTGTTTTGTTTCGTTTTACTTCAAGTTGTTCACCAAATTCATAATGGCCCAAGGAGAAGAAGAAAAATACCCAGATGAAAGAATCGCCAAAGCAATGGTTGTAGAAAAAGAAAGTCTAATGCATAGTATTGCGGTTTCTCCTGAAGATATTAAACGTAGAAAGAAAATTTTATGGGAAATGTTTGCTGTTGATTTCGATAACATAACGAAAGAAAACAGGAAAGTTGTGGAACAAAAGATGAAATGGTCTTGTTCATGCTTCGAAAACAATGGGGAAGAAGCTTTTGAAAATTTAGACTATCATAAAACATTTGAATTGTGTCATTGTAAAGGTCGAAATGAAGAAAAATGCAAAGACAAAAAATTTCTTTTTAAAATAAGTGGGTATTATTTGGGATATAGAATTGGTTTGATGAACATTTTTGAGTTCGCTTCTCAAATGAAGCTTATATTGAAAGTTTTTTAACGTCTTTTAATTAATAAAAACAATTTTCTTTTAAAAAAAGTGATTATGTCAAACGCAGTATACATACAAGGTTTTAATGCTTCTACACCTATTTCAACAGGAGATGGAGCAGTCGGTTCAGGCTGTCTTCGTGTTGCTGTTGCAAGTGGAGGAAGTAATGCAAATATAAACTTAGTTTCTGTAGGAGGAACAGCAGTCGGAGCAGGTACAGGAGGAAATGCCGCCGCGCTACGAGTTGTTCAAGCAAGTGATTACACACCCAGTTGCAATATAAGTCAAGTGGGAGGAAATAATACACAAACAGGAACAGGTGTTGTGGGATCAGGAGTTCAGCGAGTTACCCTTGCGACAGATGTGAATGTTCCTGGAAATATAAAACAAATCAATGGAACAACAATTTCACTTGGACAAACAACCATGAGTGCTTCCCTTCCTGTCACCCTCGCGAGTAATCAATCCACTCTTCCTGTTTCAATCGCTGCAACTCAAGCCGTCAACGTGTCTCAGGTAGGTGGGAATTCAATTTCAGTTGGGTCGGGGACAAATGGGACAGGTGTACAACGAGTTTCAATCGCCACAGATTGTTTGGTGAGTTCTGCTCTTCAAGATCTGTATGCGGTCCGAAAGTTCCAAAACACAAGCGGTATCACAATGAACAACTTCTATACTACATTAGCAGGATCGAGCGGAGGAGCAATTGACAGATATATTCCTGAAGGGTGGGATCTTGTGAATAACCCCACTGTTGGATATTTAAATGGAGCTTCCACGTTTAGTATGTCCAGTGCTTCCAATTCAGACACCGGACTAGTGTTTATCAGAGGGTACAATGCAACAGGTGTTTATAAAAGTGAAACCATCACATTAACAGGTCGAACTCCAGTGACGAGCGCAAATTCCTATGTTCAATTGTGTGAAGTTGCCAAATATGATGGGGGAGCTTTCAGTGGAATTGTGTATGCTTATGATACAGGAGCCACAGTGACAACAGGAGTACCCAACCGAGCCATAACATGTTTGCCAGCTTCTTCCTATGGAAAATCGAGAATCAATGCGATATACATTCCAGTCAATTACACTTGTTACTTCAACACACTGAGGATCTCTGCAATAGGAAACACAACAACACCTGAAGTTACATTGAATGGCTATTATGTTGGTGGTAATACAGGTTCCATTGGAAATTCAAATAAAACCACATATCGAGAATGGCCGGTTTCAAACACCTTCTTTTATAATTATTTGGGTGGATTAGCAATACATGCAGACAATGGAAGTGATGTGCTTGTGTGGTTTACAGCAAATTTCAGTGGAGCGGACACAAATGGAAGAGTACTTATTGAAGCGAGTTACGTAATTTCTACTCCATAAAAAATATTTTGTCGTACATCTAAAAATGCCGAGGTCGACCTCCAAAAAACCTATTGTGGTTGAGACAAATGTAAGTGTGAACAGTGAAAATAAGAAAGATGATTCTACTTTTTCAAGACTCAAATCTGCATACAAATCCAAATTTCAATCCACATTTCACGATGAAAATGATTCCGATTATTTCGATGGTGACAGTGATGAAGATGAAAGAAAAGATCGAGCGGGAGGGCCCATTGAAAGAAATCCCTACAGCTCTAGAAAAAGATATCCGGGCAATAAAAAGCAGAGAAAATTGGTAGAACCTTTAGGAATAAGACCCATTGAAATGAATACATACCAACATAAATTACATAGAACAGCTGTCCGCGAAAGAGATAAAAAGAAAATCAAGAAAAGGGTTGATTGGTTCAACAATGGTTATAAATACTAATAATTTTTTTATCGTACCCTATTACTTTGAAAACATTAATTAGCAAGCAGAAAGAATGCCTCGATTGGGAAGTAAGAAAGGTACTTATGAAGAAGTATTTACTGGAACTAAACTGGTAACTAGAGGTGGATTAACAAAAGATAAGCTCTATAAAAATGATCGTGGAAAAATAGTGTCTAAAGCAAGACATGAAATAGGCAAAAAACGAATGCAAGCGTTTACAAGACCGTGGGATTCAGATTTACCAAAAACAAAAGAATCCCGTGACTTTGAAATGGAAAAATTGCGATCACGTTTAGGTGCAATTGAAGGACTAACATTTGAAGATAAAATTGCCGAGCCAGTTGTTGAAAAGGGGACATCCAAAAAGCAGAAAGTCGTTGAAATGGAAATAGATGAAAAGAAAGAATAAAAGAATCAAATTTCCACAATGAAAACTAGATACTTTTATTTTTTTCTCAAAATCAACGTCCACCCACTAATCAGGTTTTGTATTCTATTTCCTTTGTCATCTGTGAAGTAAAAAGTCAGTTCTCGTGCCATATTAAAATTGATGGTGGTCGTATTTTCATTGTTCAATCTCACTTTTCCTTGTCGACTGCACCAAGGTATGTACATAGAAGCTGTGACACTATATCCTTCTATTTTCTGGCTTTCTTGAAGGAAATACACATACAAGAAATCCAAGGGCTGAAGATCAATTGGTTTTGTGGAAGAGCTGCCCGAAGTCACAGTTACGTCTGCATAAGAAAATCCCAATATACGATGACAGGTTGATGCTGAATTGGAAGTTCGAAATGCAAATTGGACACTCGAAGAATCACTTGTTGTGAAAGTTAATTTATTTGTCACACCCGAATATGTTACAGCCATAGTCACACCACCAGAAAGAACCGCAGAAATCGCAGTGGAAAGCATTGTTGCAAGAGAGGTTCCATCATAGATTCCAGGAGTTAAAGTTACATTTCCGTATGTGGTGATAGGTAGATAATTGTTTACCCCATTGATAATTGTATAGGGTTGAAATGTTGTGACAAAGGATTCAATTGCAAAATTTCCATCCAATCTGTCTCTTAGTTGAATAGTTCCATCACTTTCATTACCTATTTTCAAATTCAAAGGAGTCAAAATCAAATACTCTTTTTGCATTCTGTATTTTTTATCGTAAATTATTAATAAAACGTGATAAAAAAATGTCTTTTGTTCGAGCTTTCAAGTATGCTAAACATGTAACTCTTGAAACTACAAATCTTGAATATTTCGAAAAACAAAAAGTGGGTGAAACTATTGAAAAAAGTGAGGATACTAAAAATACCGGGAAAATCGAGGTGAATAAAGATTCATACTTGCGCCTTGGAATTTTAGTTCTTAAAAACATTGACGAGAATACTAATATCAAACTTATAAAACAGGGACCCCGAGTGAACGTCTTTATTGATAACTTAAAAACACCAACTATACAAGAAAATGACTCAGACAATTGAATACTTACGGAAATATTTTGATACCCCCAGACAAGGTTCAGAAAGTTGGAAGGAAATGCGTAAATTCAGGTTCGGTGGTTCTGAAATGGCACAAATCAAGAAAGTAGATGCTTTAATCGCAAAACGAAAAGAAGGGGAAAACAGTGGAGATCAAATTGCCTGTTGGTGGGGAAAATGGTTCGAAGATGTTACGAAAATTCGCATTGAAGAATCCTACAAAACAAAGATTCACGAATTCGGTGCTATCCCCTGCGCACGTATACCGGTTGCTTATAGTCCTGATGGTTTGATTGTGATTAACGATGAATGTTTCCTGATTGAAATCAAATGTCCCTTCATGAAAACAAATCTAGAATCAAAAAATTATACTCCACAGATACAAACAGGATTATACATTCTCCCTGTGAAGCGTTGTTTACTATACATGATCATCTACAGAAAATGCTCATTGGCAGAATTGACTCAACTCCGAAAATATGATGGAAGCTTTCATAAACCGTGGCTTGATGGAACGAAATACAAGCCCAGATATTATGATAAAGATGAGATATTTTGCGGTGCTTTGGTATGGGAAAATTATGATGATAAATCAAACCAACATCACCTTTCGAAACCCTCAAAAACGATCATGCATAAAAATGGAAAAGAAGTACAGGATGAAATTTTGAAAATGAGTCGAGGAAATTATATGTGCTTCAAATGCTTTCAATTGGAAGAAGTGATCATTGATCGAGATGACAGTATTCAAAAACAAGAAGAATTTTTATGGTCCCA
>ASPP01049252.1:0-14305 GCA_000512085.1 Reticulomyxa filosa
CTTGAAGTGTCGACTATTGATACTTTGCTTTTTTCATATTATCATTCGTCAAACCACTATCTGGTTGTTTTCGCTTAATAGCAATCCGTCTTATGCCATTCAATGTCCATAGCATTCGGCGTTATCTTGGATTGTTGCTGTTTATTCCTGGAATCTGGCATATTAATACCATAATTAATTCCATTTCCAACCCCATATCCATTATTTCCAATACCACCATGCATACTGGCATTTAATGTTTCAATATCGTATCTCAGTTACCAGGATTTTGCACCACGGTACACTTAAAACAACCTAGTACAATATACGCTGTTAGTTTTAAATTCACTTTCACATCTCACAGTCAAACACCACACAAAGATGCTGAACCGACCCCAAAATGAATTGCAACAAAACGTTCCAAAAGGGTAAAAAAGGTTAAAACAACACAATACTAACAATATCACAAAAATCCAACTACTATAAAAAAAAAAAAAATTTTTCGGATTTTGTTTTTAGAATTCTTGTTGGCTTGAAACGAACTGGTTTTTTATATATCTCTAGATATCTGGTCTTTCAACTTTATTTTGCGAGATACTTGAAGTTTCAGTTGTATTATCGCGATGATCAGGATGATTACGATATATAAAAATTTTTTTTTTTTTTGCTGTGGATGCATTCACAACAAATGCAATTCAAAGATTTACAACTTTTCGATTGCATAGTGCAACCCGAGTTATTTAGAAGACCAGACCGAACAACCCCGTTCCTGAATTTCCATACATTGAATCATTTTGCATCAATTGGAGGTGCATAATCGGAGATTTGTGTGCCGAGTTATTACAGGTAAAGTGATATTGAATTTTTTCTTATACAAGATCAAAAGAACGAAATCACCAGACTGCAAATGATGTGAAGATGAAGAAAAAACTGTAGAACATTTCCTTATTTAATGTCTGCATCAAGAATTTAGAGAATTATGGCAAGCATCAATCAGGACATTGCTGCTGCATTTTAAATTCAACATATCAAACCTGAGAAGTTTAGTGATTGTAGACAATACATGTGATCCCGAAACAAAAATCAAAGTTTCAAGGAATTTTCAAAGCTCGTTGTTGCAACTAGAAGGAAAATTTAAATTGATGAGTAAATGACGAAGCAAGTAGTCGGACACCTTCACGCCCTCCCCTTTAAAAAAAAAACTCAATTCTCAAATTTGGCAATTTGTTAACTTATATACGTACTTATTGAACTTTAGTTTGATATCTTTGCTTTGCGTACTTTTAACTGTGCAAGCCGTTTTGAAGATTGCCAGAGAAACATGTTAATTTCATTCACTTATTTATTTATATATGTACACTAATGAAATATATTTTACATTTGGAAAGATTTAATTTGTATGTGAAAAGAATTTTGAACAAAATTTTCAATATCTTCTTGTTCGCAACAGTGAAAACGGATGAATATCAATTGAACGCAGATTATACAAAGATGAAACAATTTGAAATCAATTCGAACAAAGTTTTTAAATAAAATGAAAGTTGAGTACAACAATAGCAAATTAAAAATAAAATACATTGATGAATCACTACAAATCGTTTAAAACATAAAACTAATTACCTATTTAATTTTTATTGTTATTCAATATTTTTTTAGAAACTAAACGATAATCTTTGGTTAAAGATAGAGAAAACCAGTTATAAAAGATATTTTTTGAATAATTTATTATTTGTTTTAATCTTTAACCTTTTTTATCTTGAAAAAATTAAGAAAAAAATTGTAGTTTCAAAACTATGAAACAAAAATCAAAATTAAAACCATATTTGATATAGCATAGTTAATAGTATTAAAAATTTATTTCATCTACTGTATTTCATAATAATTTTATCGAAATCATCGATCCATCCTAATTTTATCTTTAAAGTTCGAGTCCAATATTGATTAATAAATTTTATTTCATTTTTTGACTTTTTATTATTAGTTAATTAGTTTTGTTTGATCAAAATAAATAAATATACCAATTGTGAAGGATCCCATACACGCACGTTAGTCTTCATGTGAGTTGACACTTTTGTCTTTTTGTCATTTTGTCCTCCAATGATATGTATGCAATTGTTTTCTTCATTTAATATTGCAACACAATAACATAATGGACTTGGCAAAGTATTTGAAATGTCATCCACTTGTTTTCTTTAATTGAATACTTGTGCACTGATTTTGAAACAATATCATTACCATTTTTATAACAATATCCACCAAAAAACAAAATTATATCATTTACACACACATATGCATAAGAATCAAATGGCGCGATATTATCACAAACATGTATTTTATGAAATTGAAAAAAATTTATATATTCATCATATTCAATTAATAATCCTGTTTTCTGTTTAAACAACAACATTTGACAATTTTGTTTCATTTTTTTTTGCTTTGTCATCATTTCTTGTTCTTGTCCATTTTCTGAATTTGATACAATGCAATGATACCATGTATAATCATTAGTTGGTAAAGTAGTATGTTCAATAAATTGAAATTTATTTAAATCAAACACACTATTGTTTTCATAATAAGTTATAAATAACAAATTGTCTCTTCCATCAATCACTGCACGCGCACCAACATAATTATCTTGATCTCTTCCAATGATAATTGGGCAATTGTGATTATCTGTTAAAGGAATCCATTCATTATAATTGTTTAATTCGTTTGATTTGTTTGATATATCTGATATATTACTCCAAACGCTTATATATTTCATCACCGATGTATGTTTATAATTATTTCCACAAAAGACAGCAATGTGATTTGATTGCTTTGTTTATTATTACTATCTACTAGCTTCACTACACAGTGCCCAACTAATATAACATTACTTGGATACTTACAGATAAATTTGTATTCGTTTTTTAGTGTATGATAAGAATAACAAGCTCTTTCATTTTTACCTCCACAAGTGACGAGCTCATGCTTGTGTAGCACACATTGAGATTCGTCAAACGAAGTGTGCAACTCCTTCAAAATTTGAAAGTCTTGATCACTCATGCTGTTAATGTTGAAGAACTATGAAGTAGCTTAGATTTTTTAAAGTGGAATTACACAAAAAAATTAACCCTTTTGGAAGTAAAAAAAACTTGACTAGAAAAACAAAAACTACTATCTTTTATTATAAGATCAACAAGTGCACCAAAATTGTGAAAAAAATATCCATTTATTAGAACAATTTGCAAAATTTCAAATGTTTCAACTATTGCTTTTTTTTTTGAAGGAACAAAGGAAAGTTAACATATTTCGAGAATTCACTGATATTTTAAAACATTACTTAAAGATTTGATAATAAAACGTCTGATGCAAGATTTATCTGTTAACGTGCCAGCCAAAATATTGCCAAATGTAACATAAACAAACAATGTTGTAGATATACGCAAGAACTCTTTATCAGATGATAGTTTGATGTTTTTTTCTTCTTGCATTGCGCGCGATCTGTCTCCCCTTGCAAAATTTGCATTGATTTTTTTGCATCAAAAGAATTACGCCGAACAAAAAAATTGAAAAGTTTTCGGAAACGTATACACTTGCTTATAAAAAAATTATTTAAACATTTTCGCATATTTTCATTGTTATTCGTATTTCTCATTTTTTGTGTACTATGCAAAAAATAACAAATATATACACATTGTGAGTAATTAACAAAATTTGTGTTTGTGGCAGTTGCCAATTAATTTGAAATTATTTCTTTTTAGTTTGTATCATAAAAAAAAAGAATAACTTTTGTAGTATTATGCATATTTTAAAAAACAATTGATTATTTGTTTTTACTTTCATAAGAAACTCTTTTGTAAAGTAAAAATTGGCAAAAAGATCATTTTTTAATAAAGTACAAGCCGAAAAATTGCATTCAAAAAGAACAACAAAACAAAATATCCGAAGATTTAATATTAATGATATGTGATTTATAAACAATAAATAAATTATTTCTATGAAATGCTGATATTTTATATTCAAGCTATGTTACAAATTTGAAGCTGTATAAAAACTGGAACTTCATTCGATTTTCAGTGGATTTGTATGCAATAGTCCGTTAAATCTTACAAATGTTATAATGAGATCAATGTTTATAATTGAAACCTTTTAAAATTTCTAATTTAAAGCATTCAAAGAGCACAAAAATGAAGCGGATCTCTGATTTTAGAGGACAATTGCATTATTGGAAAAAAGAAGACTATACATGTTGATCTGAAAGAACAAGGGTTTGTAAAATCCGCAACATCCGAAATGATTTGGTTTCAAAGAATAAAGCAGTTTAAGATGTTTTTTTGCTTTGAGTCTTCAAATCTTCTTGTACAATTTCCACACCTTTACTTGCACCAATTCTATCAGCACCTGCTTTAATCATTTCGTTGGCCTGTACAGCGTTTCGAATGCCTCCACTGGCTTTAACTTTGATAGTACCTGCTTTGAATCCAAGCTTCTTTGCTTCAGTGTCCACAGTAGCCCTCATAAGTGACACGTGTGAAGCAGTTGCACCACTACTGGAAAATCCAGTCGATGTCTTTACAAAATCACATTTACTTTGAACTGCGACTTGACACGCACGCACAATTTCAGCGTCAGTCAATAAACACGTTTCCAAAATAACTTTGACTAGACATGTCTCTTTTTTCGATTTTGTGTCAGTGTCGAAATTGTAACTTTGGACAAAATTGGTCAAATCGTCAAATTTTGCCCAGTTTTTGTCCACTTTCTTGGCTTTGCCAGTTTTTCTTAATTCTTCGACAGTGGAAATAATATAGTGAGCAATCACGCTGACCTCTGTTCTGTTCAGCTCCGATTTTTTCGATTGAACCCATTGATAGGTATATTTGGATGCCAAAACGACACAAGTCATATCAATTGCAACTTTGTCCCATTCATTGCTTTTGATCATTCCCACATTTGTCACAAAATCGATTTCATTGGCGCCATTTAATATGGATTCGATTGTTTCGCAACATTTCGTGAATGTGGAGTTAGCACCCAAAGGGAACCCTTTTTTCAACATTTTTTTAATAAAACAAAGTTCTACTTTTCAAAAGTTTCGTTGTCAAATAAAAGTCCTCCCTTACTCTCTTTATTCTTATACCTATCACTGTACACAATTTCACATTCTGAGACGTTCGCAATAAATCCGACGCATAAGGAATATGATAAGGATTAATGCAAACACTAGCAAATCCGTATTCCTTTGCTTCGTTGCACAATTTTGCAATTTCACTTTGAGTTGTTTCTGGTTTTAAGGCAGTGTGGTCAATGTACCGAGGCAAGCCAATGCGTGATGTTGAATGTTGTTTTGTGGACGTTTGAGAAGAGTCGTCATTTGACGTAGTTGAGCCCTTTCCAAAACCAAATAAGGAGAAAGCCGTAAGAGGAACCGGGAGGGTAAAAACACGTCGATTGAAACGTCGCATTATTAAAAAAAAATGATTATAATACTAAGATTTTTGCAAAACGGCAAAAAAAAAGGATCAGACGCCAGTCTTTTTTGCTTTAAAGCAAACAAAACAATCATTTCTAAATGAACACAAGGATTCGAGCCAATTGGATAATTATTTTAAAAAATAATCGCTTCCAACTATGTCTTTATTTGGTCTTTTATAATGAGCCATTTACCAATATAGAACCATAACAAAAAAAACCCAGAAGATTCACAACAAATAAAATGAAGAAAAGTAATAAAGTACTTCAAGAAGCAAATATTGCAAGAAACATTAATTTAAACAAAAATGAGCATTTCTAAGAACTAGTTTGTGAAAACAATAACAACCGCACAGTGTCCCGTTAAAAATTTTTTTAAAGCAAAAAAAATCTTGCTTGATAATCTGGATATCCTCCTTCAAGATGCAGGTAAGACGGTATATGAAACGTCCGGCGGATACCACATTGATTCTGAGACGTAATTATGGAGTACTAGAGCTCCAAAACAAATATGGACAAAAGTTTGAGCGTATTCGAGCACTGGCAAACTCAGACAACCCAGCAGACCGACGCATTTATGACTTTGCAATGCGCATAAACCAGTCTCCAAATTTTGATAAAAAAATGATTAAAGTTGACGGGTAACGAAGATGTTGTGTGTCGCAATGGACGAAATAGCAAGTAAGAAAACAAAACAAACAACAAACAAAAAAGAGAAATTATGCCAAAAGAATCAGAAGTGAAAACAAAACCGAATATTGAGGCCATTGTAATGAATACGTACAATTGGAATCCTTACTCGAAGCGAGTGCCCAATGGTCTGGGCCACGTGCCAGTCGCCTATCAACAAGCAGGTTGGGGTTTGCAGCCAGCGCCACGAACCGGGACGCCAGACGTGTATCGAATGTTTCCAAACGTGGGAGTTGTGAAGAAGAACATTCTGAACGGCAATCGCGTGCGAGAAATGTCGCACTTGCTGACAAATCCATTGCGAGAATTGGGACATCGAGATCCGGACATTGCCAAAGGAAGAGATTACAATGTCATCGAACGCGTGTTAGGGCCATTCAACGACAACGTTGCGGAAGTCTACCACGGGAAGCGAACCCTTGCACAGTTTGATAACCCCCTTCCTGGATCTAAGGATGTCTTTCCATCTAATTACCGTTGAGAATAGAGTCTCTATCTTGTGTTGTTTGAAAAAAGAGGGGGGGGGGAGGAGGAAAGAGGAGTGTGACACTTGGATCACTTTACAAAAAAAATAATAAAAGATATGGAAACATTGGTAAGCAAGCAGCTGCTAATGCGTCGATTGGAACAAGAAGCCGAAAAGAGCATGGAGCAAAATCTGTCATTGCCGCCATTTAAATATGGCTTCGAAGACGTGCCCGTGATTGCAAAACAGCTCCATATCCATGCGCCAGACTACTTGGGAGATAGCAAAAGGACACGCGAAAAGGAAGCGTGCTTGTCTATTTACATGAAACACGTATTTGGTGAAATTGACGAAGAGACACTACGCGCTCTTCAATTTATTTGTCGAAGCAATTATGATGTCAACACCACCCAATTGACATTGAAATGCAATAATCATTATTTCTACGAAGAAAATGAAAAGACTATTCTGAGTTGGTTTAGCAAAATCATCGAAGAAGTACATCGCTTGAAAAAGTGTGTCCATGGCACTCACTTTTGGGAAGAATACAAGGTTATTGCTTTTTAAAAACTATTTTATTTATATATTTCGTTTCAATCAATTCTTTCAAAAAAAAAAAAATTGAAAAAGTACGAAGAAGCTTGGATAGCCGGAAATGTTCGAAGACGATGGAGGAAACAAAGATGGACACAAGAAATGCTTGCGCTACCATCTTTTGTACGCAGCAATTACAATTTGTATCAAAGCGGACCGCGCATGCGCAAATTGGCAAAATACTTGGACATTTCATATGAACGCTTTGTTGATCTGGCCAATCTCTTGCAGAGAGAAGGACCGACCCAACCAAACTCAATGGCATATTGGAAAAGTGTCCTTCCTGAAAATACTCAAGAGGCGCTGATAAGCGCGATCGATACTTTGCCCAATGATCCCCGTGAATTCGTGCATCACAGGGTCCTCAATGTTTCGCGTCGACCTACGGCATTGCACAGACCATTTCCTCGTCTCAATCTCAAACCGACCGTTGATTTGTTGAGTACAAACAACTGCAATTGAAAATAAGCAAACTGCGATTGATCAAATAAGGGGGTGGGAACAATACAATTAATAGAACTGGACCAACATTTGGGCTTCGAAGCAGCTACTTTGTTCCAAGCACCGAGGCCGAAAGACATTTGAAAGTTTGGCACGTTCCATTGGCTGTGCCGTTCATTGGTATGCGCTTGCGAAGACTAAAATTAACACCAACGACGAACGGACACATGATGCAATTATCCAAAGAAACCAATCCTCCAAAAATTATAACCAAAATGATTTTTGGCACACCAGACGCTAAACCAAAGATTTCCAAAGAGGAAGAAAAAGGCAAGAAAATCCAAAAACAGCGATCCAAGACGTTGGCCAAAAGATCTGGTAAACGTGCCAAAGAAAAATATAAACAAAAACTTGCTGCAGAAGACCAAGCAAAACAAGCAGAAGATGAAAAGATTCGTACTAAAAAAGATGACTCATTTTATTCAAAAGTCGCTCGTTTCAAAAAAGCAGAAAGTGGCAAACAATCTGAAGGTGGCAAACAATCTGAAGGTGGAAAACAATCTGAAAGCGCAAAAAAAACTGAAAGCACCAAAAAGACTGAAAGTGCTAAAAAAAATGAAAAGTAATTCGCTTTGGAGCTTTCATAATCTTCTGAAGAATTCCTCTACACCGAATATTCCCCATTTTTATCTTTGTCTCTCACCAATTCAAATTGACAATAGGCTATTCGTCTTTGTAATGCTATCTCATAAAAAAGTCGATTCAATGATGGAGTAAAGTATTATTACCACGATAAACTTTTGCTCTGAACTTTCAAAACGTTGAACTTAAAATATGAAAGTTGATGCCAACAAAAATAAACTTAAACAAATCATATTTTCTCTTCTAAAATTGCAATTGAATGCTTTTTAATCATTTGTATTAATATTTCGTTGGTTAATTCAAATTTGGCTAAAAAGTCAAAACGTCTAAAATTGGTATTTCTCAAACTTTTGTTTAATAGTAACGTAGTTGTTTTGGAACATCTTCAGCTTTTTAAAATCGCCAAATAGTGGCAAAACAGAAACAAACACAAACTTGAATTGATCAAAGTTCAAGAGAACAAAAGGTAAATCGTGGAGATTTGCGAAATACCGTCGAAATCAGCTGGTACGTTGAAAAAATGAGAAGATTTAATAAATTGTGCAGAAAAAGAAAAATTATGATTCGAATATGAGCAATCTTGCTCGATAAAATTTGGAACGAAAAGTTGATGATCACTGAATAAAAATGTTGGTGTTATGTTTTTCTATTGTTCATATTCAACTTCTTCAATTTGAATTATTGAGTTCCCTCGAATAACAACGATGCCGATGTCATTACTTTCTGTAGTGCTCACAATCTCCTGTGTTTCATCCAATACCAAATTCATGAATTGGTCATAGCCTCGCAGAATACCTGTTACGTGACGCTTTCCGTTCAAAACAGCGCGGATGCGTTTATCCATGTACCTAGTACGTAACAGACAATGCTCAATTGTAACAGAGAACTCTTCTTCCTATATTTCAAAAATTTACTTTTTCAAATCTGGTCCTGCTATTTTCGGCATTTTTCTCAACGTACGCAAATAAATTATGAAAGTCTGTATGAGAGTCTTTTCAACAAAGATTCACTTTTGAACTTTGGTGGACAAAAGTATTACTTTTACGAGTGTCTAAAGTAAGCGTATGCGTTGATAAAGAAGTTATTCGATGCTACTGTAAACTTATTAAAACGATAGATATTCTTTTCACAAGCTGGGATTCGTGAATTTTGAAGTGATAGAAATTGCATTTCTAAAATTAGGTGTAGAAATTCAGTTTCACAAACCAATGACTAGATGATCCTTAAAAAAGGCTAAAAAAAATATTTAACGATGAGTTTTACTGCAAACAATATACTTAGCAGATTTTTAAAAAGCAGAATTAGAACACAGCAAACAAAAAAATCCAAGTAAATAGTAAAAATGAATAATTGTTTGATATCTACGCCAAGCATTTGTTACAAGTCCATTTTAATTATTTCGTTCATGAGTTGCTCGTCTTCTGCACTAAATAGCACTTCTTTTTTTGAATCCAAGCTGTTGTTCTCTTTTTCCGTCAGTTGGGATGGATTTTGTGTGTTAGATTTGTGATATGGCATTGTTTCATTGTTTTGGGTACTTGTACAGTGATGAAAGCTCTTGGCATCACTGTTATCTGCTCCAGGCGAGTTTACGACAAGGGCGTTAATTTCGTCCCATATTTCCTTTGTACTTTTGTTTTCATCTTCACTCCAACAAGCTTCTTCGTTTGAAAGCTCAACTTCATTTTGGGTAGTAGTGACAATACCAACTTTAAGAGTGCTGTGCGATTTTGAATTTTCGATTTGTTTAGCTTCACTTACCCCTTCAAACGGGCCCAAAGTTTTCTGGGGATTAACCGAATCATCTTCGTTTCTGTTTCCAAAAAGATCAATAATATAAAGTTTTTTATAAGTGCGATTATTTGTAACTTTTGAATATTTTGTGTGTTATCTTGAATAGTTATGGGTTGAAGTTGCTGAGAGGGTGCTTGTCTTGGGGTAACAGGTTCTTCTTGTACAACGCAGGAATTTTGCTCCTTTATATTTTTTGTGATTACAACTACAACGAAAACAAACATACATCAAAACGAACTTCTATTTTTGCGCACGGTTGCTGATTTAGATTTTCAGGTACATCTTCGGGAATTTCTTCCACATTGGTTGCCATTTGGTTTAATTTTACTTTTTCTTGTGCCTGTTCTTTATCTTGCTCTTCTTCTTTGCCTGTTTTTGTGCCTTTAAAGGCGCCGCATCCCATTTCTTTAACCTAAAAACTTTACTAAATTGCAAAGAGTTGGCAGATTTTCTTTTTTTTGCTAGCATGACGCCAGAATTTGACTGTCTTCAAAATATTGCTTACGTCAAATTTGTGACAAAGCAAGGAACGCCTTTACGAGCAACAATGTGGTACCAAATATGTAATTAAAACGTAAAAAGCAAAATCAGCTGTAAACAAAAGTAAAACGAAAAACAGAAAACTTTACACTAACAAGTGTTGGGTGTCGTCCTCCAAATACAAACGCAAAAAAATCTAATAAATTTTTATTTAAATCCATGTCTGCATCTCAACCTTTTTCCGACGATAAAGAAACTCAAGTGGCACTGTTATCACATGGCAAAACAGAGGCAATAAAAAATGAGAAGCACAACACAAAAGGTGTCGAAACAGACATGGAAACACTAATAACAACGGAAATCCATGTGGACACTAATGAAACAAATGCATTGATAGCACACACCGATCATGAAGATGAACTACAAAAGGGCAAAACGAAACAAGAAGGAACGCAAGGACAAGACAAAGGAATATTAATATCAACGACAGCATCGCCACAACATGAAGCTAATGACGAGGACTTAGTGACTAACTCAACTGTTGGAGCGAATGCAATGGCAAAAACGCGATTGTTGACAATTGAGACAGAATCAGATGTGATGCCAACAATGGCAACAATGGCGATAGAAACAAAAAAAAGAAAAAGAAAAAAAAGAAAAAAACAAGACAAAAAAAAAGGAGGATTGCCAAATGCTGACGAAGCAAAAAAGTCAATCACAACAAAAAATGCCGATATGTCAACGACAAAAAAGAACAAATATTGGACACAAGAGTGTGATATTCACTTTTTTCCTTATGGACTAGGATTATTACTGGTTCACATATTGTCCGATTGTGCTGGGATTGTGGTCGGTTTTTTATTGTACTATGCTATCAATCGAGACGCTTCCTTCACAAATTGTTCGTTCACAACAACTGCTAGCGCAACCCATTATCACCAATTTCAGGAATATTATGATCACGATACACAATTTGGTTTTGGAATTTATTGTATCCTTTTGATTGTATTTTCTTTGGCTAATCTTTGTATTTTTGCTTATTTACTAATATTTGTTTTTAAACATGACCACGAACTGAGTGATAATCGATTGGGGTTCTCAAACCTTCATTTTCGAGTGTTAGTTATTATTGGTTTACTTCTCTTGGTCGGTTGGGTAGTTATATCTTCTTTAGTCATTAATGTATTACTCGATTACGTTTTCAATAAATCCGAAATCGGATGTTCTCAACAGTTTTTTTATCATCGTTTTTCATCGAAACATTTTAATGTACCAGGCTTTGGATTGGGCTTATTGGGAATATTTGCATTAGTTCGATACTCCGTGTGGATTTTGTGGTGTTGTCGTGCATGCTTTTGGGATTGCAATTGCACAGAGTGCGCCTATCATTACTGCTGTTGTTTTGTACGACTATACAATAAATCCAATTCTGGAATTGTCACTTATCCTCATGATCATGTTCAAAACGAAGAACAAGAGCACAGTATCGAAGCTCACAAAGATTACTGATATTAAATTGATGAAAATGCAGTATTCTTTTTTGTATTGTTGTGGTTCATAATTGTATGGAATTTGTTTGTTTGGGTTATTTGCCATTTTTTCCTGTTGTTTCCTTTTCTATCATGAAAGTATATAACAGGTTTTTTTCTCTAAGCTTCATTCATTTCTGTGAACATAAACCCTTGCATTTGTTGCAACATGAAAAACACTTTGATAATATCCTAAAATTGTCTATTTGTAATATGCAAGTTAAGGTATAGATTTGTTTGCCAAGCTTTGCTTATTTTTTAATATTCGATTGACACACATTTGTAACCTTCGTGAAAAATCAGCTTTTTCAAACATATATAATTTGGATTTATAAAAAAAGTCAAGGTTCACAACTTTGCGTATATGAGAAATCTTTTTTTTTTTGACGAAATTTCCAGAAATTTAAAACATTTATTGGAAAAAGACAAAATTTTAAAAGTTACTTAGATTTTACATTTTGTGTTTTCCTTAGACGCTGACAACTGCCCATTATGAATATCCAGTGTGGAAATAACAACACAAGCTCAAAAAAAAATCCAAGCTATGGCCTTCACATTGCAATGACACAACAATGACAACAACTTATGTATTTGTTTGTAAAATCAACAACGTGTCCAGAAAAACATTTAGTAAGCACACCAATAACACTACTGTCTATTCCAAGAAAAACAATTTGAAAGAAAATGTTAAAAAAGTGAGGAAAAAAACAAAAAAAACATGAAAACAATTTGATTAGACGAAAAAACACCAAAGAAAACAAAAACCCAAACAAAAAAAAACAAAAACAAAAACGTACATATTACACTCACGCAATAAGTCAGAAGACATGCAAGTGAATTTTAAGTTTGACTGTCCTCGCTTTCATTTGAATCAGGATCAAAACTGTCACTTCCATATTCTTTTTCAAACTCTTCTCGATGTGAATGAATAATATATTGTAGATATTTGACAATTAGTGCAAATGTCGGTCTGTGTGTCGGCTCAAATTGCCAACAGGCATTGATCAATTTACGGAATTCATCAGGACAATCACTTGGAATGTATGGTCGTATTCCCTCCTTCAGTTGTTTAACGTAATTGACAAACCCAAGACCTTTCAAAGTGTTGTCCACTTTACCCCGGCAAAACATTTCCCATAATAATACCCCATAGCTGAATACGTCTACTTTGGTGTCGTAGCCGTGCGGTTTTGGCGGTTCAATTACTTCCGGAGCCATATATCCCAATGTCCCAATCTCCGTCATCGCCAATGTAAGCTTGTCCACATGTTTTGCCGTTCCAAAATCACTCACTTTTACTCGATACTCTTCATCGAGCAATAAGCTGGTTGTATTTTTGTATTTAAAAAAAAAGCATAAATACACAAAATAGACAAAAGAGAAAAAGAAGTGGCTTAACTTATGACTTTTTAAATCTCTATGAACAATGTTTTGCGCATGCAGATACTCCATGCCTCTGGCAACGTCCAATGCCATCTTTTTGATATATGTTTATTTTGTTTGAATGAATGTGACAAATAAATAAATACAACTCAGATGCATATAGAATAACTGTCAAAACATCCAAATATGAGATTTCAAATTCTTTGTCTGCTAACACATTAAATAGACATCCACCAGGCAGCCATTCCAACAACAAAAACAATTCTTTTGCTTCCATGTCGATGTGTGATCCCAATAACAAGGCAATATTCGGATGTCTCAATTGTCTTTTGTGATTAAATAATTTACGCTCTTTTGTGTGTTATTTAACAAAAAAAGAAAAGAAGGAAAGATAGACCAAAACTTGAGCACTCGAAGTTCTCTGTGAAAATCTTTCATGATTTGATCAGTCAGTTGTCCGAATCGGTACTCTTTTAAAGCAACAGTGACTTGTTCTTTGTAAATGGCCTTATGCACAACTGCAGTTTTGCCATGTCCGACATTTTCTCGAATAATTTGAACGTCTTCCAAATCGATATTGTCTTGTTGAATGTATTTTTTGGCATTCATATTGGGATAGGGAATCAGGTCAAGAGAATTGTTTCCAAAGTCATTATGCATTTCCTCTGTCCATAACAGTTTGGATTCGAATGTTTCATTTTTGTGCAAGGTATTGCCTTCAATTATCGAACCTGGCAGTATTTCAATCCAATCCATTTGTGTTTGTTCTGTCGCTTCACGTGGTGATGATGTTATCGAACGACAAATGGATTTATCCGGACTCTTTTTATTTGTTTGTTTGTTTGTTTGT
>ASPP01050013.1:0-16615 GCA_000512085.1 Reticulomyxa filosa
TAATAATAATAATAATAATAATAATAATGATAATAACAATAATATAAATGATGATATTCATTCAATTAATAATAATTCTTCTCAAGTTTAATCAAATATTTATTTATTTATTTTATTTTTATATATTTTTTTTTTTTTAATTTTTGTTTGTTAATAATAAATAGTCATCCAATAATTTAGATATTATTTTAGAACCATTCATTACGTTTAGTCAAACAAATATTATATATATTTTATATATTTTATATATATATTTTTTTTTTTTGTCAAAATATAGAGATAATCAATATTCAAGTGCAACAATAAATAATTATACAATTGATAATTATTATGATGATTCCAAAAAATATTTTAATTATAAATTTATTCAATCCAAACCAACACTTAAATCACAAATTAAAGGTAAACAAAAATTTAAATTTATTTTTTTATTTATTTATTTTTTTTTTTTTAATTTGAATAGAATTACGTGAATTAGAAAAATTAAAATTAACTGATTTACAACGAACAATTCAAACTCAACAACACACAACTCAATCCAAACTTTCTTTTGTACATTTACCAGGACAATTATAGTCATTTCCCTTTCTTTGTCATCATATTATTCTTGTTTTTCAATTGTAACATTTTAAGATATTATATCACAATTCTTACTTTTAAAATTTTCTCTTTCTGACTGTATGCTTTATAGTTTTCCCAATTGTTCTAATTTAAAAAAAAATTAAAAGCGCATTCGGATTTTGCTGAAGAATGCATTAAGGACGTGTTCATCTTTGGAGAAAAGAATGAATTTTTGAGAATTTGAACTTATCCAATTTTAGTTGTAAAAAATTGATATGAATTTTTGTTTGGAGAGGCTGCGAATAGACCGAGTTCTCGCTTTTGAATAAAATTGCAAAAACAGTAAAAATGAAAGAAGCAATGGATTATCTCTCCCTCACAAAGGACGCATTTCGGTGTCACACATTGATTCTACACTTTTGGTGGCTTCATTATGCTCCTCCATTATCTTGTCATTGTTTGTCTCTTCTTTTTTTCTAGACGAGCATGAGCTTCGATCAAATTTCCTTCTTGATTTGTGACGACTTTCTCGACTTCGATTACTGTCAGTGTCGCTTATTCTATTACTTTCCGTTTCGCTGGTGCTGTCATTCTTGTCACTATTTTTGAAAATCAGAAAACTCAAGACAATTATAAAAAAAAAGCTACGAATACGCGATTCGAAAAGTAACTCAAAGTTGCCTGTCAAGACCTGGGAGCCTTCAAGTTGTCTAATAAAAAACCTTGCGCATTTCTTTCTGTCGAATGTTTTTGTTCAATCGTGGATAAAATGTTGCCAATAATGGGAGGAGCTTCAGTGGTGAGTGGTGCAACGGAAGTGTTGTTTGCGTCAAAGTGACTTTGGCCAGTGTTGTTCACGCGAATTGATGTATCTGCCATTTCGACATCGACATTCGAAATAATCTTGTCTTCATCTTTTATAAGTGGAGTATTGTGCAATGGAAATGAAGGCATTAGCTGTGGATTGGACAGTGAACGCGTACGATACGCTGGAAGTGAAGGTGGATGTGGATGTGGATGTGGATGAAGAGAGAGGGAAAGAGAAAGAGGCAGAGATGGAAGCGGATGTGAAAGTGGATGAGGATGCAAATGTGAATTTTCGATTCGAATGTTTTTGGTTAATGTCTGTTCCATCCATTGCACATTATCTTTCAACACTAGGCAATGATCCGGAATATCGCCTTCAGCGCGCATCTGCTTCCATGCTTGAAATCTTTCACTGATTGGCGGACGATCCATCATAAAACTGCTTAATGCTCCCACACAATACAAACCACTGTCGTGCTTGGGGCCTATTGCACACGTTCCAACATTTATTTTTGTTGACAAAGAAATTAGTGACAAAATTTTGACTTTGGGCCATACCTTCCACAAATTGTTCCCAGTTGGTCACACTACGATGAAATCGAAATGGATTCAACGGAGCATTCATATTCATGCCTTCATTCATATTGTTGCTACCTCGAGGATTGCTGCTGTTTCCATTCAAAGCCCCATTTATATTTGTGTTCATACTCATACCTCCATTTGCGTTTGTGTTCGTATTGGAGTTGGCGTTGATATAACTCTGTCCAGAAGTCATACTTTGAGACTGTGACAACATCTGATGGGGCATATTTCTATGTATATGCGAAAAATTTGGCGACAAGTTCATTGCCAAAGGATCAATACTTTGTCCTTGTGGAAACCGCGGTGCTGTTGACAGATGTCCAGAATTCAAGTTATGCGAGTGAGGCTGTGATACCAATAATCCCTCTTTTGTTACATGCGCAAAACCGCATCGCTCACCATACGTACATTGTCCTGTCTTTTATTATTTCGAATGATTGACACTTTTTCCCTTTCATCCCCTCCCCAAATACTGTTTGTTGGCTGTATTGCTAAATTTTGGTTTACGAACCCGAAGAAAGTTGTGACAAGACTTTTGGCGCGGAGGTCGATTGTCTGTGTTAGTGGCGTTTGTTCTTTGCAGTCGTTTTGTAAAAAGAAAGACAGTGGCTTACTTTCAGTCATTTAAGGAATCGATTTGATGAGGATAAATAACTCAAGCAATGACAAGCAATTAAACACAAATATTCAATGAATTAAATAATTTGATTTTTTGATATAAGGTCATGAAGTTTAAAGGTTTTCCTCCCAGGGCCAAACGTTTTAGTGTTCTACAGTTACAGCTTTTGTTTTGCAATATATGTGATCACTGCCTTGGAGATTATCAATTTCTAATGAAAATTATCATTGCTCTGATTTCTTTTGAAAAATGTTACAATGTGAATATTTAACCAAGCCGATAAATTTTGTTTTATTTGATTATTTTCATCAAGTAGTATTTTGGCTATGTACATTTTTTTTTTGCAACTTGCGATGTAAGTTGATCGATTTACTAAATTACGTGTCAGAAAAACATGTTAATTTTGTATGGAAAGGTGAAGAAGTTCTTATCATTTGCATAATTAGATTTTTCATCTCTGAAATATCATATTATTCGATACAATGAAACACATTTCTATTTTCCCTTTTCAAAAAAAGCCAAGTCACAATATATCTAACAACAAGCACATCCGGCACCATATGCAATGGAGTAACCAATTCCAACACAGATTGGTGAGCATATTAAAAGTCCCCAACACGTCATCCCGGTAATAAATGTATAAAGAATGGCTTTTTTGTTTGACCCTCCAATTTCCAACTGGTCGGCATTGCTCCAACACGCTCCCCAAAACGGAGCAAATATGATTAGACAAGAGATCACTCCACAAAGTAAGGCCGCAAAGAAATAGAGTAATGTCTTGACCCACGGGTATTCACACAATTTTTGTGTGTCAAAGCCAAATATACGAACAAGTAATGCTCCAGAGATAAACACATGCGCAAACGCAAATCCGAGAAATAAAGCCACGTTAGGATATTGTGACACTATGTCCAAAATGGTGTGTCCATGTGTATTGACAGGGGGATACAACAGATTGCCAAAATCGTCTTTGGACCAAGAAATCAAGCAATCGCAATCACCTTGTTTGTAGACGGTAAAGACAATCGCGACAATTGATTGAGGGACATCGCCCAGCACGTGCAATGCGACAACAGCATACACAAACATTCCAAAGCCATCTCTGGTCAGCAATAAGCGCGGGCGTGCCTTGTACAGCGTTTCGGAATCGAAGATATTCTGTTTGACTCGCTGCCAAGCCATTGTGATATCGGATGTGCGCACTATTGCAGTGCAAATGATCAACAGTTATATCTAGCGTATGCACGCAACAATCAAACTGCAAGAGAAAAAAGATAATACAAAGACAGGATACCTCTGAAACCCACACAAGAAGTCAACAAGATGACGAGACCCGATATAACGAGGAATGCAAATGAACTGTTGTAACAATTGTTAAACACTGCTATAATGGTATCTTTGGAAGCTTTTGTTTCGATTCGTTTGGTCATTTTGCTTAAAGAACAATAAGAAGACGCCGTTGCATTATTCACACTTTGTTCATTTTGTAACGCAAATTGGTATTGCACGCTTTGGGAATTGTATGAACTCGAATTTCCACACGTGCAGTCCTTACATGCAATGCTTGCCTCGGCATTGCTCAAACACGTCTGTTGGACGTTGGTGGTGGTGTATGACAAGTACGTGTCGTACGATTTGGAGCAATTCACTTTCATTTGATGACAAGTGCAATCCTCAAATCCTTCAGCAAACTATTGTTTCCGAGACAATATGCACACGCAACATTGTTTTGTGTATACTTCCCATGATGGTCATGCCCCCCACCCCTCTTTAAGTCGAATAACAATAGACAAGATAAATAACAAAAGCTTTAAAAAAAAAATTGCTGAAACACTAATTTAGGTTTTCACTTTGGCAAATGTCAGGTCAGTGTCACTTGCTCCACTTGCGTTACAAATCAACACTTGATTGACAATCGTTTCCTTGGACATCGATCGAAGGACCTTTTTGGCTTGATGATAGTCACCTCGACTGCTATCAATAAATCGCATCAATTGCACTGATGCTACATAGTCCATCAATGTCACCAATGCTGGAATTAACAGTATCAACCATGAACAAATCAAAACACACTTCAGTTTTCGCTTTTTGGAACTGTTTTCATCTTTCACTGGTGGCAATACGTTGAGCTCCGGTAGACGAATGTTCGGCTCTCTTTCTTCCTCTGGTGGCACATTATCTCCTTTCCCATCGTCAGCAGGAACCAGTGTTATTTGTGCATTTATTGTTATTGGGGCGGCGTAAGGAACTGCTTGAGCGGGAGGCATTATCACATCCGATGGAATACGGTTCACCATATCACTCATATCACTTCCTCCTGCGGCTGCTTCCATTGTTTCTCCAATCGACCTTTCCGTTTCTAAAGGGAGGCTTGGAAGAGGTGGAAAATCGGTCATTGGGTTCTTTATCCAAATCTAAATCGCGTAATGCAAGCTAAGTTCTTTACAAAGTTACACACTGTCCAATCACCCCAATGTTGGGGAAGAATTTTCATTCAAAAGTCTTTGAACAACAATTTTGTCGTAGCAATTTGATTTACACGTGCGAATTTGGATAATTATTTACTATTCAGTTAATGAGCATCAAATCCTTCAAAATATCGATATTTGTAAATAATTGGTATATTTTAAATAATATTTCTAGTTTATTTTTACGTTAACCTTTAACTAGTTGTGCGACTTTCTTTTTAGTTGTTGAATTCTAGTTTTTGGGTTGTTTCTAAGTTCGGTTCTGCGAACAGCATAAGTAGGCCACCCACAGAAAACAAAAAAATAATAATTTCTTGTGTTAGATTGAGGCTGTATTAATATCGGCCTTGTGTTGGAATAATTTTGATGGAAAAGACTGTCCCTCTGAATGGGAACAAATCTTCCCGAGCAAAGAACGTTTCAATTGACTTCATAAGTGGTGCTATCTCGGGGGCTTTAGTAAAGACTGTAAGTGCACCAGCCGATCGTATGAAATTACTCTATCAAACAAGAACAAATGAATTTGGAAATCTGTCCATTCCCCAAATGTTCACTCACATTATCCGAGAACAAGGAGTTCCCTCATTTTGGAGAGGTAGAAAATCTATCCTCCTGCCATGACCCTTTCTTTTTGTAGAACAAACAAACATAAACACTGTTGCAAACGTACACGTGAGTAACATAAATGGATGATTTGAAAAGGAAATTTTCCTGCAATTGTGCGTTATTTCCCTCAGCAAGCATTTATGTTGACATTTCGAGAGCAGTTTCGAGCGCCTTTCGCAAAGCGAATCCCCCAAACGTCACATTTTATGCGATTATTATCGAACATAATTTCTGGAGGAGTGGCCGGCTGTTGTGCTTTAACTCTCGTATATCCATTGGATGTGGCTCGGTAATCAACAAAAAAAAAAGGGAGTGTTGTGTTGTAAAAGGTATATTTGATCTATGACCCATTTATAGAACACGAATGGCAGCAGACATTGGGTTATCAGTTGAGTTGACTTTTTTGGCAGTTGAAAATGTTTTTTTCCACTAAAAATTAAAATAAAAAGGGGCCAAATAGTACCCGTGAATTTAAAGGTATGTTCGACTGTCTCAATAAAATGCGTCGTGCATATGGCTTCTCTTCTTGGTACGGCGGGCTTCTTAGCGGCTGGGTGGCGTACTTTTTTTATCGTGGCATTCAAATTGGTGGCTACGACACGATGAAAGTACATTTTGGATTGGAACTTCAGGAAACTCCAGACATTCAAACATTTAATGAATCCGTGTTCAAATTTGTTCAATATTTTGCCTTGTCGTTTGCTTTTACTTGTACGGCGAGTGCTCTTGTGTATCCCTTGGACACTGTGCGCCGTAAATGTATGATGGTTAGCCCAGAACACAAACGAATCCGATTACTTGAATGTGCTAGGAATATCTATTTTCAATATGGTATTTTTGGTTTTTATCGAGGACTAATGATAAATTTTGTTCGCGGTTTTGGAAGCAGTATGGTGTTAGTGGGATTTGATTACATTAAACCCAATGTTGAACTTGTGGTCCTCAGGTATTGGTGATTTAAAACAGAGCAAAAGGTTGTTTCTTATAACAAATTATGTGTCTTTGGCAGTTCTTGTCAATAGTAAGATTTTTTATCATGTTTGTGTTCGCATTTTCAGCCTAAGCAATCATTGGACTTTTATGTATTAAAACTATCATTATCCTTTGATTTAAAGCGCACTTATCCCCAATATTTTCTCACAGAGTACTTTTCAAAATTCTTTGTAGTAGATTTACTTTTACTTTTCTGTAAAAATATAGCCAAACTCTGTTTCCTTTTTGCACAAAAATTGACTGAACGAAAACTTTAGGGATCCTTTTTTTTGTGCTAGAAATTGCGTTGGTGTTTGGGACGTTGACTATACAAAAAAGCATATTTTATTTTTAACTGACAGGGCAAATAAGCCAAAATCAAAAGATTTGTAGGATGACAGCACGTTTACTATTGTTGGTTGCACTGTCGCGTGTTGTTGATATTTGCAAAAGCCAAGCATGCAAATTTGCACATCACCCACAAGAAAATCTTGTATTTTCGTTGGGAGAGTGTAATTACGTAAAACAAAGCAAACCTTCCCCTTTTGGTGGCGTAATTGTAATTCGTGAGGAATGGTTCCGTGCTCTTTGTGATAGCACCGGAACTGCACGATTTGATTATTATTCAGGTGCGCTTAAATATTTTGTTTTTAGCTTTTGTATTCAATCTCATGTGCAAAGTTTTTTTTTGCGTCGAGCAAAACACAAAATTTTTGAAGCCGTATTTCTTGCAAAAACAAAATAGGCCCAGAGTGCAATCAGAGTGTATACACTCAGACAGTCACGACAACACATTACAATTGCGACGGATATTACGACTGCAAGTACCTGCTAAACGTGAGCGCTTCAGAGGGAGAAAGTTGTGACGGAAATGGGGCAATTACGTACAGATACAATTTGGCAACGGAAGAAACGTTGTGCATCAATCGCTATTCCTATTCCTACGGTGCAAAGAATTTTTCTCGAAATTTCTACGCAAATATTGAGTGTACAGGAACGCCACTGTCGCAGGAAGTGATAATCTCTGGTTGTGCGTTTTCCAGCTTTGTGCGGAGCTATGCGTATTCATTGATTACTGATAAAAGTGGTACTGATATTTTTTTTGTTTTCTTTGCCCTTTGCAAACGATCACATTGTCAAAATTCCTGAAAACACAAATAGAGCCCGTTTTATGGAAAGCGATGAACGTGCCAATGTTGTTAACTGCCGCCGATATTTATGTGAATGAAATCAAATTGCGACAATCGACAATGGAAATGGTGTTGACGTATACTGGAAGACTTGCCACGAATGTGTGGTTTGGAATAGGTTTTGGCCAACAGATCATGTCCGGGACCTATGCAATCATTTATCAATCCATCAACACACCTCTCTCAAAGAGATTTGAAGAACAGCAATTGGGAAATCGCGATGCAGGTTCGAATTTGACCAGTTCGTTATTATTCCGAAAAGTGGTTGTGTCTGGAACCTCCACAACAATTACCGTCGTTCGTCCATTGCAAATTACTGGTGACGCCAGATACTTTTCGTTTGTGTTTAATCCTAGCACCGCATCGCGGGTACAAATTCCGATCATTTTTGCGCGAGGTGTTACACAAACGCTGCAAAACCATCAATCCTCAAATCGCGGGGTCTCTGCTATTACCCTACAATTTGTGGGTATGTACATCTAATGCACTTGACGTATACAAACATTGAATTGAAAACGTTACACATTTTCAAAATCCAACAAACACACAAAACAAAGGCACAGCATCGCCAAGCATGCAACCCACAGTGAGACCTACAATGAAACCAACGAATCAACCATCGTTGAGGCCAACCAAAAAACCAACTTCAAAGCCTACACAAAATCCGACAAAGAAGCCAACTAAGAAACCCACATTGAATCCAACGAAAAGGCCGACATCAAACCCAACAACCAGGCCAACAACGAAGCCAACATCCCATCCAACAGAAAGACCAACATTAAATCCAACCAAAAAGCCTACTTCAAAACCAACAAAAAGTCCTACCTTACGTCCAACACAAAGACCTACTTCTAGACCCACTTGGACTCCGACAGCCAAACCAAGCCAACATCCTACTTCAGGACCAAGTCAAAAGCCAACTGCAAACCCTACAGGACATCCAACAACAATCCCGACCAAAAGACCAACAATCACAAGGCCTACTGTCCAACCAACAAACAGACCAAGTGTTGAGCCAACTTCTCAACCGACAATTCATCCAACTGACTTGCCTACACTTTTGTCGACTGCAAATCCAACCCAACATCCATCGTTGCAACTAAGTACAGGTTCGTTTGTTTTGATAACTGTTGAAAAGATCTTTTAAAAAAAATCAATCAATATGTGTGTGGTTTTGAATTAAAAAAATATATTTATTATGACATATCGATATATTTGTATTTACTATTGTATGTGAACAAAACAGAAGCTTCCCTTCCAACCATCAGGCCTTCGGCCAGACCAATAGCAACGACGGGTGTCCCGACGAAACAGCCCACCTACCAGCCTACAAAGAGGCCCACTAAGCAACCAATTCAAACAGCGATCCGGTCAGCGTCATGTAAAGTTGTTTGTTTGTGTACTTGTGTTATTCTTTGTGCGATAATGGAAATATATATATACATATATACTTATATGTATATACAAGTTGAATGTTTTCGGCCGAAAAAAGTCCCACGTCCGTCATATCGAACACAATGCGAAGAAGCTGAAGCAGAGTGGACGATAAATTTTGTTGATTCAGCCTACGAAACGAACATTGCTCAAACTACCATAACTTATGAAGTGTGTACACACGGTAAGTACTTATACGCTGTAATAAAAGACAGACAAAACATGTATTGTGTTTAAAACAACAGCTAATCCTTCGCCTTCTTGTAATCCCAACAACACTCCACCAAAATTGACGCAGCTTTGGATACAAGCTCCATGTGAATGTGGATCAGAAACATTCCTTGGACAATTTACGCATACCATGACTCCAGAGGGTTATATTGGCGATTTGTATGAGGTGTGGTTGTGGCAGTTGGCACTGGACCGTGGTTTGTGTACAAATGTATCATTAGGTATTAGTGGTCCGGTGTCGTTAAGGGAAGGTCAATACCGTCTCTTTGGAGAGCATCAATACGGAGAAGGGTCCATTTTATCGCCTGATATTTGTCAGTTAAACCAATTAGCTCATGAGGCTAGTAGTAGTAGCAGCAATAAGAGGTATTCGACTGAAGACAGCACAGACAGCAGTGATAGTAACTCTGACAGCTTTGATTTTTGGAGTAGAGGTTATCATGACGACAGCGAAAGTAGTAGTGAAGAACTTTGGAGCCAGCGTCGTTGGAGAAACGTAGGCAGAAAATGGAGCGGATACACGATCAATCAATGGAAAAACAATCTCTGGAGATACGATCCCGTTCCTTGGGATAATTGTTTGACAAAGAGTGCAGTATATCCTGATTCAATTTGTCACCATAAATGTGATGATGTTTTCAATGTAGAATGGACCATTAATTTTCTAAATCGAAGTTATGATGCAGTTAACAATCTTACAAGTTTTTATTATCACGTTTCGGTACTGGACACGCCCCCACCAATATTTTGCACAAGATTAGGTAACCCAGTGACATTGACAACTATATTAATTAGTGTTGGATGTGACTGTCCGTTCTCAGTGCTACAAAATAATAATTTGCACAAGATCACAGACAGTTTGCAACCAATCGGCCAAACTCGTGACACATACTGGCAATGGAGTGTTCAAGTTAGGCCAGGACATTCCAAAGTCATCCAAATTACTGTTCACGGAAACATGGCAAGCACATTTAATGGACAAGCCACGCTGGGTGGATGGGATCGATGCGCTACACGGCGATATTTAGATGTTCCCGATCCTTGTGCAAATATTTGCTCCAAGGGAATGTTTACTCCTTGGAAAAATTATGGAAGCTGCAGTAAAAAATGGTAAAAATATATTATACAAATCAATAAAAAATGCGTTTGCTTAGACCACAAATTATACCATGTTAATAGCAACGGAGGACTTCAAGAACAGCGTCGTGATTGTGTGTCGGTCTGTGATCCTACTGTTCCTGCTGATGATTGTGTTGGTGCGTCGCAGGGCTTTGTTCCGTGCAATGATTTTCCTTGCGTTTGATCATATAAAGAGCAGTTTTTTGACGATATTTTACAATTTTTCCTGGCTTGATTCATGTATAAGCACTTTCACTCTATTCCTCTCTGTTTTTCTTTTTTTGGTGATTACTTATTATTGATCCTATTATTCTGCTGTTCTTTCTTTTCATAACTTTTTTCATTTCGACTTTCTATTTTATTAGTGTTGTTTTTGGTAAAGATTCCTTACCTGGAACAGCTTTTTACTTTTATTTCAATTCTTTTTTTGCCTTTTTTTGGTTTCTTTTTGTTTTTCCATTTTCTCTTTTTGGAGTTTCTGTTTGTTTTACACTTTATGTTCTAATTTATTAAAATTTAACTATAATTTCATTATTTTACATCGGAAAAAAATCAACAATGTACTGTTATATACAATAATCATCATTCCTTGTGTAAAATTACATCTCTACAAAGAAATTTTTATTTAATTTGCTGTTATGGCAAATTCGTTATTGCAATGTTAGATTTCATTGGATTTGAGTTCAAGTTTAAGAGAATAATTTGACGAATGGAAAGAGTTTTTGTTTTTTGCCAATGGCATAATTGAAAACTTGTACAAATATTATATTGAACAAAAATCAATTTTCTTCAACGCCCCAGATAATCCATTTAAAGACAATCACGAATTTGTTCTTTATCTCTTTTTTTTTGGAGTAAGAAGCACAAATAACAATTTTACCCAAGATAATGCGATTGATGCAACTGTTGGTAATGAGGCTCCAATGCATCTTGCATCAATCGTAATTTGGAAGCGATGGGGCCATTGGCTTGCTTTATTTTGCGATGCAAATATAAATGTTGTAATTGCTTTGTTTCTGGCCATTCATAATAATTTAAAATTTGAAGATAGCTGAACATTGACTCTAAACAGTTTTTACGTAATAAACTACGTCCTAACAAAAATTTTCCAGAGTTCATATTATCAAGTTGTGCAAAATCCATTTTGCGAAAAGGTTCTAGGATGACAGGAAAGGACATGGATTCCCATCGACTGAAAGGCAATTGAAAACCTGTGCATATGTACAAAAAAAAGAAAAAAAATTACGCACTAGTTGTTGAATTGAGATTACAAAAACAGAGACAAGCCTTCGACGTTTTTGCAATAGTATTGGCCCCCAAACAATAGCTCTTGTAAACTATCATAAATTTGCTGCAAGAAGGGATCATAGAAGGGGGGCACAAGTCGCGGCAAATTTTCAATGAAATTGTTGTCAATCAATTTCTGCAAATCTCCAGTGATTCGCAGTTTCCAACCTTGATTGATATATCTCATGATGACATCGTAATGCAAAATGTTTAATTTTTCATGGAATGTCCAAGGGACATGGGCACCCAATAAATTAAGATGTCGATTTAAACCCCAGCTGATTTCATATTGTTGAAAAGCGGGATCCATCATTGCATACCCGACTGCCAAATTCGATAAATCCTTGGGTAAGAATTGATCTAGCAGTCGGTTGTTTTTGCTGAAGTGTTCATCAACAATTTTGTACAACATTTTAATAACGGCGCCACTCTGCACACGCAACTGACCGTAGGCAAAAACAATATCCGCAAATTCATTAGGGCGTACTGGCAGTTCCACAATGCGGCTTTTATCGTTATTTTCACCCGAGTTATCTTCGTCCATTTGTCTCCATACAACCAATCGTTGCAATATGTCTTGGTCTGGAGACTTGTTTTCGGGTAGAATTGGCTCATTAAATTCATTCACATTCTCATAGCGCATGTAATATCTGCGAAAACAACGATCCACAAATGATACTAACGATTGCACTAGCTGAAAAGGTCGATAGCCCAGAGTTGCCAGCGTCCATAACAAGTCACACACTTCTTCTGTTGTCAATCCACCTGCATTCTTTTTTTTGTATCGTATTGATTATTGAGAGAAAGTTTGGTTATTTCTCCAATGTCCAAAGTCAGTGGTATGTGATTTTAACAATGCGTTAGTATAAATACATGTTTTTAGTGGAAATAAACTTTGTGCAAAAAATCGAATAGATTTTCCATTGTGGCTAATGTGTGATCACTCGTCACCAAATTATGCCAATTCTCGTCGTTCAAATATTTTTGACATAACCACACATATCTGCGCAATACTTCCGCTCCTGTTGTTGTATTGTTTGTTTCTTTAGTTTTATTTATCTTTTCTCTTTTCGAGTTTTTTGAAACTGTGTGAAGCAGTCGATTTTATTGGATCAAAGCTATATATTTCTGATTTTATTTTGGACATAATTGCCACACTGTTATTGCGATTGCTTTCAATAAATGCTTTAATATTTTTCAATTCATTTAATATCTCTTGTTGTCGAATCCATTGCTTTTCTTGTTTTTTGTGAATCAAATCATCAAACTCTTGTGCTTTCTTTTTCTGATCATCGCTTACTGTACGAAGTTTTAGCAGTGGATTCGCTTTCATTTGATTGTCTTCGACATTATCATTTTCTTTCTTGTTCTCGTCTTCCGAATTTTCCTGTTGCTTTTTTGCCGAGCCGCCAAATGCACGTACATATATATTACGAAGAGAACTCAAATTCTGTGCTACACGAAGTATGGAAGGTTTGCCAGACAAATAATGCACAGGATTATAGCAACGAAGCCACATGCTTGCCCAAATTTTATTGTAGTGGTATTCCTTGCAGTTCAAATCTTTTTGCCAAAAGCGAAATCATTAAGACTCGAATATAGACAAACTAGAATTCAGTTCCAACACTTAATAGCATTATCAAAAACTGAAACTAGTATCGGTATAGCAAAAATTACAGCAAATGATGCATGTCTGAATAGCAGTCAACAAAACAAAGAAATTTAAATTAAAATCTAGAACAAATTTGAAAAAGTCTCATTTAAAACTTAAAACAAAAGCAATTATTCTGTTACAACATCTGACTAATTCTATGATGATATCAACTATTGTACGTTTGAAATCAATCTTTACGTTTGGTTGAGATCATTAGATCTAACGTTTTTCTTGATTTATCGTTTTACTTCTGTCTGTTGTTTTAAATTTAACTTTTAATTTGTAAGATGGAAATTAGTTTACACTGTTCAAAGGCTTAGTAAAATAAAAAAGTTAGTAATATATGAAGAGTGGTTGCAACTTAGATGTAATACGAAAGAACTTATCTGAAATGGATGTTCGATAAAACAAAGTAAATCAAATAAGAAAATGAAGAAACAAGAAAACTTTTTGGTGGAAATGAAAAAGGAAAAAGTTTTAGTAGTATTTTTTTTTAAGCTTTTGCACCAGGAGGGCGTGAAAGTGTCAGACTAATACTTGCTTCGTCATTCACTAGACAGAAATCTCTAATTCATTGACGATGTGAACATTCGCTCAGGAAATGTTCCAATGTTTCTTCTCATCTTCACACTATTTGCAATCTGGCGAATTCGCTCTTTTAATCTTGAACATGAAAGAATTCATAAATTTTTCGAATGATTGAGCTTCATTCAAATTGAGTAAGTATTGCTTGTGATGCTTATGATGTTCCATTTCATTGCATTCAAAAATCCAATGCTGATTTCATTATTCACTGAAAAATAGATTCAATACATGGAAGTTCAGGAAAGTTGATGTTCGATATGGTCTTCTGAACAATTCAGGTTGATCACTCTGCATGTCAAAGCATATGATAGTTCGTTTCCAGGAATTAAAAATCTCAAGAACATCATTTTCTTCAAGTTGTTTCATTAATTGTTGGCATTAGGTCACAAGGAAATTTGTAAATTTCTGAATTGAATTTGTTGTGGATAGCATTCAAAGCAAATTTACAATTAGAAAGAATTACAATTCGCTTATCTGTGCCACTTTAGTTTAGTGGCGGATTGCCTCAATATCAATTATAATAGTAATTACTTGGATATTAAATTCCAATTTAATCAATTTTGATGATGATGGATCTTGGATGATAAATCCTGCTACTACAAGTCCTGGATTGGTTTATCACAATTGTTCTTTCATCAAATGTATTTGAAATTTCTTATTGTGTTGGTTCAACAAATTTCCCAAATGAGACTTTGTTGAATGTAGCAATTTTGCAATATGGCTTGCAGTTGGTCCTGATGTGGATATTGATCATGATGTAAATCTGTAACAGATACATTAATGTATGCTATGGACAAGTTGATAATTTTCATATCAAACTTATATTTACATCACATTCAATATCATAATTATCTCCACAATGATATGCAACTGTCAGATTGTGATTCGGGAATTTTTTACTATATCGAATACACTTGTGATATAATTTCAATTTTTCAGTTATCTTCTTAATTCCAATGGCAGCATCTGTGAGATTACATTCAATGTGTTGTATAATTGTGATCATTTGGATGTTTAAATTTTTCTTGTGTGATTCTGCTAATCAATTTCAGAATGCAAAGGCATACTCCAAGGATAGCCGATAATTGCTGTGTACAACAAGTTATGCGCAGATAAACTTGGACGAATTATTTTACACGAGCACATGAATGTTAAATATCCAAGTTTCATTGATGATATGCAGTAAATATAGTTAATATGTTGTTGGAATGTCATTTGCTGATCAACAATCAGTCACAATATTTCAAGTGTCCTGCTTATTTAATATAATCACTATTTAATTCAAATTTCATCTTTGGGTATTTTATTTTGTTTTTCATCTTGAACGTGATCGACTGTATTTTATTAGGAGCAAATAACATTTTCCATTTTGATGACAATAGTGATACAATATCCAAGTTTATTTGCATCAATGACAATTGTCTTTATATTTCCTTTTCGTCACTGGTGTAATAGATGTCTACATCATATGCGAACATCCAATATTGGATTGTACATTGGACTGATTCAACAATATCATTTATATACAATAGAAACAACAATGGGGACAATACCGATCATTGTGGTACAACAACTTCGAATTTTCTTTCACTAGAACTGAATCTGTCAATACCACTTAACCGATTCGATCTCTGAAAAAGCTATCAACCACCAATACATTCTTCATTTTAACCCAAATTCATATATCATATTATGTCTTAATCTATCTATCCACACACTATCATGTGCCGAAGAGATGTCCGACAATACAGCATATGATACAATATTGTTATCAAATGATGGATAAATTGATTCTGTCAGTTGTAATAACAATTCTAATGTATTGTGCCAAGATTGGAATCCTGCTTAGCATTGTAATAGCTGGTTCTAATTTAAATACCACATTAATCTCATTGTGCTAATTCTTTCTAATAATTTCCCAACTCCAGATAACAATGAGATTGGTATGTAATTCTGTACAATATTTGCTCTTTTCAATAATCTTGGAGCATATACAACTTGAAAATCCAATTAAATAATAACACTTAATGAATCAATAAAAGCTTGACCACAATTTTTGATCATTTGGTTATGGATATTGTTAAATCATTTTGGCTTGAAATATATATCAAAGCTTCAATAACTTTTTCTTCAGTGATGTCCACTTGATGATATAACAGTTGATTTCTTCATCTCTTTTCAGTAGTTGCTGTAATTTCGTCTTCAACAAATTGATAATGTTCTTTCATTTATTCAATACATTAGTTTGCAAAAAACAGTACATCCAAAAAAAAAGCTTTTTTAGTACTTGACCCATATCTTTATTAAAAAGAGCTAAAGTAAAAATATTTTTGTAGATATATACAGTAGGATAAAAAGAAAGTTGAAGCCTAAATGCCACCTTATAGATTATTATGTTTCTCCATGAAAAAACAACATTTAATCAAAATTTTTTTAAAAAAAATCTACGAATCGTGCAGTTTTTAAATATCATTTTTGGTTTTTTAATTAAAAAATTTAA
>ASPP01050106.1:0-15609 GCA_000512085.1 Reticulomyxa filosa
AATAAGAATTTGGCTCGATAATAACGATCATAATGCAATCGAAGACATCTTTGATAACACCAATACAATTAGCGAAGAAGAAGAAGGAGAAGGGAGAAAATACGTTTGTATAAATGTGGTCCCCAGATTAGATAATGACACGGACGTCATCTCAAGTGATTCAATGACGACAATAACGACGAAATAGAGCCATTAGAAATGGCAATCGATTGGAAGGTATATTTGGCCTTATTTTTATTCACATTAAATACAATGACTTGGTCATCGTCTTTAATGTGTTGAGTCATCGTTTTGCCTCTAGGCAAGAGAGGGGACAGGCATTGTTCTGACACGGAATGATGGATCGTATTCGTATTTACGATGGCACGATTGTTCATGCATTTTGCGAGACGAAGTGATCATTAAGAACGCAGGTATTGCAACAATGAAGGGACATGGTATTGAATGTTTATGCATTGTGCAAAGTACGTCTACTATTTTCTTGATTTGCATGCTACCTTGAAAAAAGATCCACCAATTTATATTTGATCAAGTGGAGATGGGTATTCTCGATATTGTAGACGAATCGATATGGTTTCCCGATCCAATGTCTTCATGTGTCTGTCGCATTGGCACTTTTCGTCGTTGTTGGATGCTGCTTATTTTTGGGAGAGGATCACTATATTATTACCTTTGGTATATCGCTTGGCATCAAATTTTTTTTTATGATAACTCTGTTCTAATCAAAATAACAGTTCTTGTTTCTGCGTTTTTTTGCATTCCCTTCTTCTTCTTCTTCTTCTTTGTTTGCGGTTCCATCATCTCTACACCACCAGCCTAGTTGCTGCAAATACAAAGACAACAAACAACAACTTAATTCAAACTGCTTTAAAAGAAAGACAAAAGTAGTCAATGTTGTTTTAACTTCAATTCTCTTTCAAATGCATTCCAAAATCATCCACTTCGATCATTTACTTTCAATCTTCATTAACAATAATAATCATTGTTCTTTTGAATCCAATTGCGATATACCAAAGCTTTGATATCTCTCACCAAATCAACACGAAGGTCATACCAATTCTATATCGGAAATGTCTCCATGCATCTCTGGCGTGTCGATATCGTGAGCCATATACACATAATCACAAATATATATCAATGATAGCGACAAATATTTGATCAATTATATATATGATGGCCCGAGTGAGAGCTGTGTGCTAATTTGGATATTGTTATGTGATTGTAAACACACAATGCCCATTGTCACTTTGCCTCGTTTCCATTAATAACATCCATAACAATTCATAATTTTGGTGACATATGTCAACACTCTTGTAGTGCTCAATTACATCGATTTTCTTTATTTGCACTGTCCGCTTGCTTCATCCGATAAGTTCATCTCGCACGATTCAGTATCTCTTGCGATATTTCTTAAATTAATCCATATATTTATAATACCATTGATTGTCATATTTTTTTTTCTTTCTCTTTTTTCCTTCCTTAATGTACCCTTCTTCTTCTTTCTTTTTTTTTCACTACAAACCTGAAACAAAGCACTGTACAATGAAAATGTCTATGTCCACATTGTTATATATTACAACAACTGAAAACATGACAAAAATAAAATTTATACCTTGAAATAGAACTGCTATGATTAATCTTTGCCATTTTGAGTGTTGGAGTTCAAATGATAACAGGATTATACGTTATAAGAGAAGTTGTTCGTGGAATACTCATTTGCTCGAACGTTCGCTCCATTCTTTAGCACTCATATTAATACTCAATTCTCTTTTTTATATCACAATCAAAATTCAAAAATTGATTGCTTTCTGACAAGTTTACAAGACAATCCACACAATTTACAATATATCAACACAAAAAAGATAGCTTTACCAGAGTTCGAATTTGATAACGACTCAATATACTGCATTTTATTAACATATTGGATCAATATCATTTCTATCATCATCGGTAGTAACTCGTGACACTGGACGCATTTTAAGATTCGATATTTCAATTGTATATTCCTTCTAATCTCAATTGATCAATTTATGGAGCTGATTCCGAGATTATTGAACCTGATTCCAATGTATGTGTCTGACAGTTGTATTAATGAGTTAATTATTTGAGTATCACAATTTATTGGAAATCTACATATTGATCATAGACAGGACAAATACAACTAAGACATGACTACGTATAATATAGTGACTCTACTTTGGGCAAATTATCCATATCTTCAAACGATTTCTTCTGGACAATATCCTTTGTTATTTCAAATCTGTCTATATGTATATCCAAGAATGACATACCAATTGTAGATTATTAAAGAAAGAGAGAGGTAACTAGTTCCATTTAATTCGATAGACCGGCCATTTTCTTCTTTTGATACGACATTTTTGCACTTGCGTTCGGTCTTGGATATTATGTTCAACTATTCGATTTGACAGTAAGCGAATCGATTCTTTGTAATACTTGCTCGAGATTGATAATTTTCCTCGGTTCGAAAATAATATTGTTGATCATATCACTTGGATTACTTGCTTCTTCCAATAATTCAAATCGCATAAGTTCCAAATTAATACTTGATCGTTGCGCAAATTTCTTCGACAAAGTTCTATTATATATGTGATAAGTATATTTCAATTTTTTTAAACAAAAACAAATGAGAAAAAAAATAACTTAACTGAGTTGATATCATTGAGCGGGACATCAATTTTTTTTTCAATAAAAAAACTTTAAAAATAATATTTTATTTTCACTTTCAATTATTATTATTTTTTTCTCTTTTTATCATTCTTATTCTTTTTTTTTCTTTCTATCATTCTTATTCTTTTTTTCTTTCATTATTCTTATCATTCTTACTCTTTTTTTTCTTTCATTAATTTTTCTTTTTTTACTTCATTTTTTTTCAATCTTTTTTCTTTTTTATTATCTTCTTTTATTTTTATTAGTCCTTTTTTTTTCACCTCCCATCTTAATAATTACTTTCCCCTTTTTTCATCCCCATTCATAATATTTTTCTCCCTTTCCCAATACACTTTTTAAAAATATATACATACATTGCCTTTTGTGAACGATGTCTATGACACAAGACAAACACATACTTTATTATTTTTAACAAACAAAAAAAACATATTCGCAACTATAAGTCGCGATACAATGTATAATTTCTTTTTCCTATAAACACACTTCAATGTTTTTTTTAAGGGGTGGGGGACAAATAAATATATATACATATATGTTCTTTTTTTTAGGGGGAATTCCTATATCATCACAAAAGCAAACACATTTATTATAAAATGATACAGGTACGTAAATAAAAAAACATATACAAACCTCTTTATTTTTTTTTTCAAACGGGGTAAAATTCAACCCCAATTATCTTTTTTTTTGTGTGTGTGCGTATATAGAGGGGGGTACAGACAGCGTAATCTTGGCAGGACGGGGGAACCTATATAATACAAATACAACATGTAAATATATTTAAAAAAATTAACAAATAGAACAAACCATTTGTTCTCCTTGCGGAGACGGGGGTGGTTGCTACCCCATTTTTTTTTCATTCATTTGAATTGATCTATTAAATATGAACACACAACACACAGTTATAGTCGAACATAAAGAAAGAGCAAAAAAATTACCTGTTGGACTGATATTGCATTGCATCGCTCGCATTTCAAGCCACAAAGTGGCTATATTATTCATTTGTCGTTGACGCTATCCAGCTCCGACACAAATTGGTCAATGTTGCCTCCAATCGACCCGATTCACAAGCATTTTCTATGAACAAACAACAATCTAAGAAATAACACTTATTATTCGACGTAATAAGAAAAAAATGAAATAACTTGTCACGTCACATGATACGCCGACGATCTCAATTGAAAGCAAATGGGATGGATGATTTGATACATTGTCGCAATCTGATAATTTGAGCGTTGGACTGCAAGTTGGAGTAATGAGTGGAATAAACAAATTGGCAATGCGAGTTGTTCATTGCGTGATTTATCTTGTGTTGAGGCTAAGTGCCTTATAATAGCACACCTTTGCGAACATTCCGCTGGTTTGCATAAATGATGATGGATACCACGACCAACTTGTGCGTCGGCTGCGTTGTCGCCCACTTTCCCCATTTGTGCTAACAGCGCCTCTGCTACATCAAAGGCATTTCCTTGCCACGGAAAAAGACTGGCATTCCGTCAAAGTGTGTCCCAGCAGTTGCAGCTGGTTGGACAATCGTTCCAAGCATGTATTGTCCGTCTTTTTTCCATTTAACAACAGCACATCGTATTCTCACAATCTAATTTTTTTTTTGTGTGTATTTGTTTGTTTTTTAAAGGAAGTAAAAGACTTAACATTGCAACATTGGACAAAATAGCTGGCGAAGTGCAAAATGTGAGTTGGATGTGAAGCTGTGTCTTGATCAAATTTCGCTTGGATTTGATAGAGTGGCATTGAAAATAAATCTGTCGTGGCTGCAGATAGTGTTGATCGATTGATTGTTTGTTTCCACATTGTAGCCAGAACAGAGCCAACAATCCATACTCGATACTCACTGTTGCAAGATCTATTCGATGATAGCTTGCTTAGCATTAATCCCATTTTACAAATTTTTGGCAATCTGTTATTTTTTTTTTATTATTAATTAATAAAATACATGCATAATACACACAACCCATACTACCCACTTCCTATCTATTGATATACGTAATCTTCCCTTTTTTTTCATGATCATTTTTTTTTTTTTTATTCGTAATGTCATTATTATGTACCTGAATGTTGTCTGTTCAAATGTGAATGTATAGACTATTGGTGATAAATTCGAAATGGATGTGAGCTTATTAATAGACAATGATTTTGTGTTGATATTTGACTGATTTGGACTGCTAGCAAGATTGCTTTCGAAAGTACGTATAATTCCGTTTTCTGATTGCATCGACTCAATGTTGAAAATTTGTAATGATGATGCACTTATCACGTTGTTGTGGATTTGTAATCCTTGATAATACTTCAACATGTAATTGGCTGAGTGGTTAAGAAACATATCACATGATATCAATAACATATTCATACGGCTATGTTGGTCAACGTGTGTTTGTTCACTCGTCCAGCTGCAACTGCTTGTGCTTGTCTTGTTTGCATTTAGCAGCACCACGAATACACTTAATACCTGCAGTATCACCAACACCAGCGACGATTTCATGTTGCGGTGTGAAACTAGCCAATATTTTCTCCTAGTTTTTTCCCCTCCAATTCTACTAGACACAAAGCGAGCAACAAAGCCACTTTGAGATAAGAACAAAAGTTTGTGGCAAACGAATGTATTTGTAACATTTTTAATTGATTTATGGAAATGCCGAATTCATTGGAAAATACAATTTGTTGGAGTTTATTTTGTGTATTTATCATTAATTTAGTGCAAAAAAAATTTATCTTTTTATCTAAAATTCCTTCACTTAAACAAACCAAATACACATCCACTAAAAAAAGGCATAATCTTCAAAAAAAAATTAAAAAAGAGGCAATAGTAAATATTTTAATAGTTCCAAAAAAAAAAACAAGAGCAAAATGTTCGGAGCCTCCATACGTGCAAAAATGTTTATATCGTCAAATTTATATCTGTATATGTGTATATCGCAATCATTTTACACTTTTTTTTAATTGAGTGATAAAAGATTATCCAAAAAAAAAATGATTGGATGGTTTTGATTTATAGACAAGTAAACAAAATGAGAAATCCCTCCAAAAAAAGATACCTTTGCAACTCTAAATACACTTGTCGTCTCGCGCGTTCCAGTAAACTGTCATTTGATGCTGTTCTTTCAATTAAATGCTAATTGTCCGGAACTTTAACATGATCATCAAAGTTTCTCAAAAAAAAAAAGTGAAAAACTCGACATGTCTTTTCGAATATCATTATTATTATTATTCAAGCGATCAAATCAAATGATGGTCCATGCATTTAAGGATCGAAAATCTCATTTCTCATTGACCTTTTCAATACATTCCAAATTGTAATCGATCATTGCAATGACGAGTTCCTTCTCGGAAAAGTATTTTAGTTTGGTCACGTCTATCAGGCACGATCAAGATGTTGTCGGGGATGAGTGTTTCTATTGAACCACTTGTGTTTGAAAATTTGATATCCGTGCGCCAAGAGCGTATCATACGAGAGACTGTGCACTGACGCTGACAGACTGTCAGTCCACATCAGCAGTATAAACAGCAGGTTAAGCATGCAATTGCGTAAAGTGCTAGTATGTTATGCAATTCTGTCAGCTTCTTTAATATATAAGAGAAAAGCTTCTCATGCGATAAACATGAAGGGGGGAAAGGACGGGAAGTTCGTGTGTACATGTGTGGAAGCATAAATTGTAATATTAGAAGTTAAACAATTTCAAAAAATAAATAAAAAAGTGTAGTAATTTTGGGAAATAAAAATTGAAAAATCAAGAGGCAAACAAACATAGTGGAACAGGTCATGAAAACGGAAAAAAGTTTTTTTTTGTTGTAATCAATGCTCTTTTAAAGTGTAAACAGCTATTGAACAGCCAAGAACAAAAAAAAAATGACAAAAAAAAACGTGTCATTGTGGCGGATGTTATGGTGTAGCACTTTGACTGTGTGGACGACACTGGTAGTGACTAAAGACATGAACTCATATTCGTTGAACGATTCTTGCATTGGGTACAATCAAGCACAAAACTATTTAACAGAAGACTGGGTGTGTGGCATTGCCAGCAAACCAATACAACGTGGACACTCACGACAAGGGATTGTTAGTAGAGAGAGCAAACTTAAAGACTTACTAGCATGGCCCGCTCACATATCGCGTAGCGTTCTACAATACATTAACATATCATTGTAATACCAACACATGACGAGACTTTATTCAGTTATTCAAGCCATGAACATATCATGGATTTTCGGATGGCGTAAGTACTTCCTCGATTGGTTAAGTATGACGCTGAGATCACATCACAGTTGGTTATTGTTCCTTACAATCACTTTGCTCTTTACTGTACTTTTTTATATACGTTTAAATGGTTGATCCTTTATATTTTATTATTGAGGCTAATTTATTTTTTTTTTACAATATTTTTGAATTAATTGAATTCTATTAAAGAAGAGGTATCTTTTCGCTTTTGTTATTTTTTTTAAAAAGGATGCCGCTTTTTTTTTCTATTAACATCATTCATCACAAAAAATTTTGTTGAGAAAAAAAATAAATTCTTTAAGGAGGAAACACTTGGAAATTTTTTCAACTACAAAAACAGAGAAGAATGCAAGAAAAGATAGAAATCTGGATCAATATCATCAAATTTATGCTGTGAAACGAGTTTGATGGTTGGTCATAAAGATTGTACTCCTTCATCTCACTTGGATTTAACATCACATTGAATGTATTGCAGCTAATACCAACGATGATTTCATGATACCTAAATGGCCAAAGCTTTTTACCCAATATTTTCTCATTTGTTTGTCCTGTTCACTTCTACTGAACACACCGAAACGAAACGGAAGGACAGTCAATAAATAAAATTACTCTAAGATAAAAATAAGAAAAAGTTTGTAGCAAACTATAGAAGTGTCGGGTTGACGTACTTTGTTTTATGTGTGGCATAGTTCAATAAAGAAAAACATTCTTTTCACTTAAAAAAGGTTAAATGTAGAAAAAATATTATCTCAAATTTTTTTTAAAAAAAGTTAAATCGCTACAGTAAATGCAACAATTTCTATTCCGCCATCTTTTATACATCAAATTCATATCTGTTTGTGTATTGTGTATATTGCAATCGTTTTACACTTTTTTCTGATTGGGTGGAAAAAAATGATTATAGACAAGATGAGAAATCTCTCCAAAAAAAATATACCTATAAAACTCCAATCTCTTGTGAATATATTTGCCATTGTCTCACGCATTCCAGCACAACTGCCATTTGATGTTGTTTTTTTAATAAATCTAATCGGAAGAGAAAGAATGTTCTTTACATCAAGAAAAAATTTCTCAAACTTTGGTTCTCAATATCTTTTAACTCCAATGGTGGTCATGACTTTACTGAAGTATAATCCATGTGTTTGAGGTCGAAATTCCATTTCGTCCACCTTTTCGACTATATGTTCAAGTTCTTCCTTGGAACGGTAGTTCAACTGGTCGTAGTTAATAGGCCAAAGATGTCTATCAATCATGGGTATGATGTTGTTGGGATTAGTATCTCCATTGAATTCCCCATTTTCGAAGAATTGATACCCGTGTACTAAAAGTATCTTAAGAAAAAGCACCAAGAGTCCACACTACGACAGATTGACCACTGATGCTGACAGGCTGTCAAGCCACGTTAGCTGGACAAACTGCAAGGTAAGCATGCAAGTGAGTAAAGTGTTAGTACGTTATGCAAGTGCTCAGCTTCTTTATTGTATAAGAAAAGCTCTCATGCAACAAATATGAAAGGGGAAGCAACAAAAGTGTCGAGAAACATAAACTATAATTTGAAGTTAAAATAATTTTTTTAAAAAAAGTTAGTAATTTTTGAACAAACATTTGGAAAGTTATTTTTTTTTTGGATTTGATAACAGTGTCAGTGATAGCGGAACGGAGCGTGAGAATAAAAAAAGGGTTTTTTTGGCGTGTAATTGACGCTCTTTTAAAATCAGACAGTGAGCGAAGAACCAACAACAACAAAAATGCTGAAAAAGATGGTATCATTATGGTGGGTATTATGGTGTAGTACATTGATTGTATGGACCACTTTAGTAACGACTGGCGACACGAGCACACATCAATCGAACGATTCTTGCATTGGATACAATCAAATGCAAAACTATTCAACAGAAGGCTGGATGTATATGAAGGTGCCAGCAAACCAACACAGCGTGAGCATCCATGACAAGGATTTGCTAGTGGAAAATGAACTGAAATAATTACAAACATGGCCACACTCACATATTGTGTAGTGTTCCATAATAATGCACTTACTTATCATTGCAATATCAGCACATTATTTTGGAATACGACCAACGTATTTAGATTTTGGTAAGCTTTATTTCGATAATGCACATATTACGCATTTTCGAATAGCGCAAGCACTTCTACCAATCCTCAAGTTTACGTAGAGTCAAGGCGATACGGACTGAAGAAGCCACCCAGAGCATTTATAGCATTTAGGATGACACATCAAATAATATTTGATTCAACCTCATTATGCTTGGCCATCTAATTAGTGTTTGCTATACTTTGATGACACTAAAACCACATCACAGCTAGTTGTTACTTTGATCGATGATAATAATGATAATGCAATGAGCGAAGAAGATAGTTGATACAGCTGTAATCCTAAATTACACCATGGTATCGATGCCATATCAAGTGCCCAATTACGACAATAGCAACGACAGAGCCAACACAAGTGGCAATGGATCGGAAGGCAGTATTTGTAGCCTTATTTTTATTCACAATAAATAATAATAACTTGGCCATTGTTCAATGTGTTGAGTCGTTGTTTTGTCTCGGGCTGGTAATCTTTATTACTTCAATGCAAAATCTCCTTCTTCTTCCATTTGAGGCTCTATTACATACATGACTAGTGGACCTAACATATCCTAGTTATTGTAAATACAAAAACAACAAATAATTTAATTCAAATTGCTTTAAAAGATAGACAAAGGTAATTAATGTTGTTTTAACTGCAATCTTCTTTCAAAGGTATTATGATAATAAAATAAAATTATTCAATCCAATCATTTCATGTCAATCTCCCTTTGACGACAATATCCACGGCAATTTTTGCAATCTAATTGCAATATACCAAAAATTGGATAGCTTCTACCAAATCAACACGAATATCATACCAATTCTATATCGGAAATGTCTCCATGCATCTTTGATGTGTCGATATCGGGAGCCATATGTTCATAACCGCAAATACATGTGAATGACAACGACGAGTATTTGACTAATTATGCATATGATAAGTTGAGAGTATTTAAGCAGGATATTGTTATTATTTGCGATTGTAATCACATAACATTCATTGTCACTGCTGTTCGTTTCAGCTAATATCACTCACAACAACTCATAATTTTGATAACACATGCTAGCATATTTTATGGATTGATTGTATCAATTGTCTTTGTTTATACTTTCCATTTGGTTCATTCCATAAGTTCATATTGACAATTCATGAGACATTGTTATATATATATTGACACAATTCATATATTCGTTATTTTTCTTCTTCTTAATCTTCTTTTCTTCTTTTTCTGTCTTCATTTTCTTTCACTCGAAACCTAAAAGATTCATGTGTATATTGTTTTTATTAAGACATACTACAGCAACTAAAAATATGGTAAAAGTAATGAAAAACTTGTATGATTGACTCTGTTTATCGAATTTTTCCTCTATTCAGTACCACTCGTATTTCAAGGCTCTGATAAAGTTGTTTTTTATGAATTGTATCTATTGCGTGGATAGATTTATGAACGTACTATAAAGCAATTCACTTTTGAATTGTGATTGCAACATACCAAGAGAAGACAGATTCACAATTGCATACTTTTTTCCAGAAAACTGATAATTTTGCTTGACGACACAAAGAATTGGAATCAACGTTAATAAATCGATTGTCGTCTCCAATATTTAATTGTTCGTGGCATACACGATTTGAATAGGATGGAATATGAGTAGCACACGTATCGGAGGAGCTCAGATAGCTCATAAATAGTGCCAATACCATCCGCTATCAACGACACTACATATTACATGCTGGCTCTACTCTGGGCATGCTATTAATAATTTCCAACGCTTTCACTTGGACATCTATATACATATATGTATACAAGGATAACACACCAATTGAAGATAATTACAGAAAGAGATAACTACTTTTTCCAAATTGAATCAACCAGTTAATTTTTTTCTGTTTTTGATAGCGATATTTGGGCACGTCGAATTTGGTCAAATGGACTGGTATTGATTGATCGCGCTCGTATTCACAATTACAGGATTGTGCATTTATTGACGAAACGAATGATTTTTGAGAACGCAGGCATTACTACAACGACAGGATGTGGCATCGAAAATTTGTGCAATGCGAAAAGAATGGAATTTATTTTTTTGACTCCGATGTTGCTACTACTTTGTATTGATTGGGATCGTACTCCCGATATTGTAGACGAGCAAATATTATTTTCCAATCCAATATTTTCGCATTGACACCATTCCCTATTTATCATGGGAGGCACTGGATTATTACTTTCTGCATATCTTGCACGCAGTTTTTGTGATTCCTGCGTTCTATCAAGACATCAATGTTTGCTTATGCATTTCTGTAAATCCATTCTTTTTCCTCTTCATTTGCGATTCCACCACCTGTACTAATAGCGTATTCCATGTATTGTTTTTCCTCTTCCTTGATTTGCTCTTCTTCTGCTGCTTTTCCCTCTTTCTTTGCTTCGTTCACGCCTGTACAATGAAAAGGTTCATTTTCACATTGTTTTAATTAAGATATATTACAACGCTGAAAATATAATAAGAACAAAATATACACCTGGAAATATGACTATGGGCACCACTACTATCCAAGATGCTAAGATTGGCCATTGACAGTGACAATATCACCAGCTTCCGATCCAGACAAAATATGCAATGTGTAGGATACCGGTTTGTCTTCTATAATGTGATCAGTATTCTTCAAATTTTCAAAACAAACACACATAAAGAAAAGAATATATAACTTAACTTTTTTCCAAAAAAAAATTAATATTCTATTATAATTTTTTCTTTATATTCTTTTTTTCGCTTTATTTTTTATTATTTTCTTTCTTATTATTTTTCTCATCAAAATATTTCTTTTTTTCTTACACTCTTTCTTTCTTTTTCATTATACATATTTTTTTTTCTTATTATTACATTCTTTTTTTTTATTACTACTTTTTTTTTTCTTATTTACTATTTCATTTTCTTTTTATTAATTCCTTTTTTTTTTCTTTTTTATTATTACATCCTTTTTTTTCCTTTTTTATTCCATCCTTTTTTTGTTGTTGTACATATTTTTTTTTATTTCAACATTTTTTATTTTATTTCATTTTTATTACAACTTTTTTTCCCCACTTATTATTTATTATCCAACTTTCCCAACTACAATCAAAAAAATGACAGGTACCTAAAAGTCTTTGTTGCACCGGATACCTATATGCAGATACAAACAAAGTTATCTTCATAATTTTTAAAAAACAAAAAATATATTCATAACTATTATTTGCCACGACAAACTCCTGCTTCTTTTCCTATGATAACACTTCACATCAATTTTTTTTGGGGGATGGGGCAAATAAATAAATACATTATATACAAATATAGATATTTCGTTTGAGGGGGAATTCCTGTTTAATCAAAAATCAAACACATTTTATAACAAAGGTATGCATACACAAATAAAGAAACATATTCAAACCTTTTTTTGCTTTTTCACAAACGGGGTAGATTTCAACCCCATAATTATCATTATTTTTTTTTTGTGTGTGTGGAGGGGGATATAAATTAAACGTTGACTTGACGGGGGAACCTATATCACAAACATACCAACATTTGAATATATTTTTAAAAAAAGCAAAGAGAACAAACCATTTTTTCTCCTTGCGGAGACGATGGTGGTTGCTACCCCAATTTTTTTTTCTTTTTTCATTCAATTGGATTGTCCTATTAAACATAAGCACAAGATATGGTTATGAATCGAATATAAATGAAAAGCAAAAGACTTACATTATCTTGGCCTTTGAAATTGCAAGCGCTCACATTGCAGACCACATTAAGTGGTTATATCATTCATCATTCAATTTTTCCAATTCCAACTGCCACTTGTCCCACAATATTTGACAATTACTTCTATGTACAAATACAAGCAAAAAAATTATGTGTATTATTTCCCAACAAAGAAAAATACAAGAATAACTTGGTAGTATGAATGGCATCTCGATTTTTGAATTGATATCAATTGAGACTTAGTGTGCAGATCATTGTTGAAAGTAAATATTTGTATTTGAATTTGAGCATTGTGTGAATGAATATGATATTGCAATGCTAGCCAGTTTGTCCAAATGTTGCATTGATGGCTAAGTGCCTTATGGCATAATGCTTTGGCGATAGAGTACTATTTGCACAAGAGGATAGTCACCACGGCCAACTTTTCGTCAGCTGCGTTGCGACTACTTTCCTCATTTGCGCTAACAGCGCCTCTATGATATCAAAGGCATATCTGTGCCATGGAATGGTAAGGACAGACTTGCCATCATATGCTGTGCCAGCAATTGCAGCTAGTTGGACAATCATTCTAAGTATACGTTGCACTTTCATTTTCCTTTCATCAATGGCACTATCTATTTTTGTTTATTTATTCTTAAACAAAAAAAGGAACTTAAAAAAAAAAAAGGACTTAACGTTTCAACATTGGACAATATTCAAAATTGTGGCGAAGTTGTGGACGACATGCTTTGGACGAATTTGGCTTTCTGCAAGTTTGCAATTGATACTTGCTTGAGTGGTGCAGCGAGCTTGGACAAAACAAATCTGCAAACAATGTGGAGGTTGAATTCGTGCTTGTGCCAGTGCTGTAACGAAACATGATCATAGGCAACGTCCACAATCGATACTTGCTCCCAGCTGCTGTAGTTTCTTTTCGACAGTTGAGTATTTACCATTACATCCATTTTGCCATTTTTCAATACACTATATTATTATTTTTTTAAATCATTTCTAAATAAAATCCATAACACACACAATTTATCATCTCTTCTTCATATCTCTTGATATACGTAAACCTCCCTTTTTTTTTTTTTTTAATGATCATTTTTTTTTTTCCATTTAGTCTTTTTGTCACTATTAGTACCTGAATATTGCTGCTGTAAATGTCCATTTGTGTGATGTCTGTTGTATTGTCAAAGTAGATATGAATGACGTTTTGGAGTGCCAGTCCTTTTTAGATTGTCTTGGATTTGCAATGAGAGTGCTTTGGCAAATACGTATAATATCGTTAGTTGATTGCATCAACTCATTGTTGGAAATTTGCAATGAGGATGCGCTTGCTATGTTGTTGCATAATTGTAGAAATTGCCCATATGCCAATGTTTCAAATTTCCACAAATGATTTAGCAACATGTTACGTGATAATGCTAGTATGTTCATATTGATGTGCTGAGTGAAGTATCTTTGACTGTTCGTCCAGCTGCAATTACTTGTATTCATCTCACTTGCACTTGACAACACAACGAATGCGTTTGATACATGCAGCACCATCAACACAAGCAATGCTTTCATGCTGCCGTTTGACTAACCAAAGGATTTACTCAAGATTTTTCTCCGTTTGTCCCCTCCACTTCTACTGAGCACACTGAAACAAAAGAGCAATAAAGCTACTTTAAGAAAAAATTTCTGGCAAACGAATGTATTTGTAAAAACTTCAAATGGATTGCAAACGATTTATGAAAATATCAAATTGATTGGAAAATGAATTTGTTTTGTGTATTTCACTACAGTGCAAGACGAAAACAGTTAGTCCTTTCTAATTTAAAAATTCTTTTCACTTATCAAAAAAAGCACTATCTTCAATCAAGGAAAAATTAAATGGAAAAAGTATGCACATTACAAATTTCAACAATTAAAAAAAAACAAGAACAAATATTTGCAACAAAAATGGTCACTTAGCACTTCCTCTATCTTTAATATAATCTATGTATGTGTTTGTGTATTGTGTATATCGCAATCGTTTTACATTTTATTTCTTTTTTTTTTTTGATTGGGTGAAAAAAATGGATTGGCTGCACTTTGACTTGTAGACAAGTAAACAGATGAAAAATATCTCCAAAAAAAAGATACCTGCACAACTCCAATCTCTTGTGTCGTCCCACGAGTTTCGGCACAATTTTCATTTGATATTATTCTTTGTGAAAATATACTTACAAGCCTCACAAGAGAAAGAATGTTCTTTGATACACCCGTGATGATGACATACCTTTCCAAATTCATTATCCAAGTAACTAACTCCAATGATGGTCATGATTTTTATAAAGCAAGGGTCCATGTACTTGGGGATTGAAACCTCATTTTCTCAATCTTTTTGATAATATATTCCAAATTGCGATCGGTCATTGCAATGGTCAGTTCGACCAAGTGATTGTGCTTCAACTACTGTAGTTAATAGACCAAAGATATTCATTGATCATGAGCAAGTTGCTGTCAGAGTGAGTGTCTCCATTGAATCTGCCCGTTTTGAAGATTTGACACTCATACACCAAAAGCATCTTAAGAAAAAGCGTCACATTGGGTACCAAGAACCCACAATACGCTGACAGGTTGTCAGACCACGTTAGCAGGATCAACAGCAAGGTAAGCATGCAATTGAGTAAAGCGTTAGTATGTTATGTAAATCACTCAGCTTCTTTATTGTAGAAAAGAAAAGCTTCTCATGCAACAAACATGAAAGGGGGAGAAAAAAGCTCGTCAAGGCAACAAAAGTGTAAACATAAACAATAATTTGAACTTAAAATATTTTAAAAAATAACAAGTTTTAGTAATTTTTGAACAAAAAGTTGGAACCGAAAGGGTTTGAATTCCGGGTTTTTAAAAACCCGGAA
>ASPP01050784.1:0-10259 GCA_000512085.1 Reticulomyxa filosa
TAAAAACAAAATATATTTTTGGACTCACCACGATATATATATTTCATTTAAGCAAAAGTTTGAAAAGTTTTTTTTCATAAATTTGATTGTAAATTTTTGCGTCAGTTCATTTTAGGGGATTTTTTTTTTGTTAATAAAAGATCATGCCAATTAATTGCTTTGAAATTATTGTATTACAATATTACTTTGGAAGTTGACGGAAGTGTCAGTATTATTGATTTTTTGTTATATACATTTGATAATTATCGATTAACTTTAAAAATACTTTCACAGAATTTATGCGATACGATATTAAAGAATTGTTACAGCTAAATAAAAATTATGTAAGTGATCACTTACCAGTTGCAGCAGTGTCTGTAACTCAGTAAAAATGGATACAAAAAAACTCAAAACAAAGGCAAGCTAAAAAGAGAACTTTTAACATCATTACTTCAATTGTGGTAGGTATTTTAAGTATGCAGTTTTTTTTCCAACTTACTGTAACACGCATTCCAAACACAATGAAGTTTCATTTGCACTGTTGAAAAAAAGAAAAAAAAATGATATGTCAATTTACTTGTTATAGCAGTTCTATGGGCTTTTTATTTCAAGGTTAGGACGTGATCAAAAAATCTTCGATATCCGAGTTTTTGACTTTTAAAGCGTACCTATAAAAACAACTATTCTTTTCGTAAGCAAACAAAAATTTATTCGTTAATTTTGTGTAGTTTGTCTTTTTTCTCGATTCAAACCAATATCCATTTGTTGATACTCTCATTGTAAAGTTTGAATCTCAAAAAATAAATCTTCTTTTATTCCATTTAATCAAGTAGAAATTTGAACAAATGCACATTAAATCCCAATTCGAGTTGTTTTTTTTTTATTAAAGCTCAACACTCCTTTTCGTCGTCTTTTCATGTATGAAGTTAGACAATGGGTGTTATGTTTAAAAGATTTTTGTGTGCTGTTATATGGAGTTTTTTTGATTTTAATTGTTTTCCCTTCAATTTTTGTTACAGAAGCACCTGCACAAGAAAACAGTGACCCTCACGGCCTTTCTAGGTATGTTCAGTTTTCCAACTTTGTTTAACTTGGACTAGCGAACTTATCGCTTTTTTTTTTTAGAAAAAAACTGCACTGTTTTGTTCAAACTTATCTTATACAACTCTCCTTTTCTTTTCAGAGTTTGCAAGTCTGTTTTATCGATATTTACAGATAAGAGTTATTACGTGTGATCCTTCAAGTTTTTATATCACCAAAGTTAGGCCAGAACTAATCCTTATCACGTTCCCATTGTTTTTTAAAAATTTCAAATAATAACACTACGTATGACCTGCTATAGAAGAGAAGCTAAGTACTTTTTTGGGATATATTTTGGCTGAAATATTCAACTCTGGTTATGTCCCTTGTCATAATATATAGTAACCACTTTATGACTTGTTTCTCCAAAATTTGTGCTATTAATATGTTAGCAATCCAAGATAAAGAATACTTTTCTCCTGGTGTATTTCTTTTATTTGTTCGGTCGTAATGACACCGTTCTGAAGCAGGTTATATATCTACGTTGAGTTTCTGTATTTCAATAGCGCTTTCCCGAACAACATTAGTTTTTTGTCATATGGTGGTTCGACGTATGATTTGCTTCTGTTCCAATGTTTCATAAAGGTAACTGATGTTGAACAAGAAAAACTTTGCTTGTAATCACATGAAACATCTTCATGTTCACTAACAATAGTAAGTAAGAAACAAGATCTTTAGCTTGTTTCCAAAAGAAAAACATTACATCTGCCAAAATAAAAAATGAACTATGCCCTTTAAAACACTTTAGCTAATTTTCTGATCCTATTTGAAGATATTAATGTAACTGAAGTGATTGTTCACATACAACAAAAGAAATAAACATATTTTTATTCGGCTTTACACAAAATCCTTTTCTGGAAAATTCAAATACAATCATATGGATGCAACACTACATCACATTCGTTCATTGAATATTTTAGGAAACTGATGTTTTGGCGATCATTTTGATTGATCTGGTCGAAAGTACAATGTTAAATATAATCAAAAATTCTTGTCGACTCTATCTTTTTTTTGGAGGGAAAAACTTTGACAGTACTTTGCAGAAGTGAAAATACTTGCGCATATTTTCGTTTATTATGTAGACTGCAGATTTATATCATAACCATATCTTCGTCAATACTTTTTCATAACAAAAATACAATTAAATTGGATATAAATTATTGATATCATTTCTTCGTTTTATAAACATCTCACGCATTATCAAGTAAAAAATTATAGTATTATTTTTGTTTCAGGGTAGTCTTTTTGTTTGTAGCATATTTTATTTAATCGCTACGGCAAAATGTATTATCTCTTTCGTCAAAAAAAACGAAACGATTTTCTTAATACAAATAAATTAAAAAAAAAAGAGATCGTCCCACACATGGCGCCAAATTAAACAATTGCTTCATTCTACAGAATGGCTTTATCGAATTGATATAAAACAAAAACAGAAACAGACACAAAAAAATGAAAGTAATACCAAATACCACGCTAATCAAGAAACAGCACAAATGCTGTCAAAATGGAAGTCCCTGACAGAAAATATGTTAGATTTGTTTTGTTTGAAATCTTGGTGAAACCCATTCATTTGTTTTGTTTTTGAAATGATTATATTGCATAGAGGCGCAAGGAGGTTTCGCAGTCTTGCTGGTAGACATAACAAGTGCAATTTAGACTCTGATAATAGTAAAGAGTTGCTCTCGGATTTTTAAAGTTCAAGATGTCGATTTGTGTAATAATGTTAAGTTATTCTCGTTGTTATTATTATTCTTTTTTTTTTCAATCAAGTTACATGCAAATTCATATTCACAAACAGTCCACATTGACTGTCGCCAAGTTGAACATGTATTTGATGGAAAATAATTTGACTACATAATGGGGAAGAAAACAACAATTGGTTGATTCCATCCAAAAGGTTGTTTTTTGGTTTTGTGTTTTTTTTTTTAAATTTATTTAATCTATTTATATTTTCATATGTGATTCTCATGCTAATCGATCTGACCGAAACTCCATTTGTAAATAGTATACATTCTGTTTTTGTGGAGCATCATTTTTGTCATTTGTGGATAACAAGCACAATGTCAATGCTTCTGCTGTCGTAGTTTTTTCCACCAAGAGCATTTCATCTGAAGTAAGACGATACGATCCAAATTGTGGCAGCGCCAGACAAGTCTGTAATGCCTGTCTCAGCTGCTCCAATAATTGCACTGGCTCTTTATGGTTTTCGATGGCCTTTGCCATGTTGAGCGAGCCAGTAATGTTTAATTATTTTTTAAAAAAATGTTAAACTATCAATCTTTTCAGACATAACTTAGTTTAAGTGCTGTAACGCTTTGATGTCTTCATTATGGCCAAGCAAAAAATATAATTATGTTTGTTTTGTCTTTTTTTTTTTGTTTTTCCATTATTTAGTGATTTGAAAATCATTTTATTTGAAACAAGAGTAAAATCTGTATTGGTAACGTTATAACAAGTTTAACAAAAACAATACCCAAAAAATTGTTTGTTTTTCAATGTTTTTTTTGTGATACAAAAACGTGATTTCATATCTTTAAACTTTTTTTCTTGCGGCTAAATAGGCATTTTTAACAAACGCATCAAAATCATCAACATTAATAATGATCAAAATGACGAAATCGTAAATTCGGCTCCACAAATATACTACAAAGTTTACAACATATTTTAAACACAAACAATCGACACACCAAATAATGAACATTGCGATTTTATAAAGAAAATTTTAAATTTCTAAAGCTGTAAAATCAAAATTAAAAATATATCACAATTACTTAATATACTATCTAAATTTTGCTCAATTCTAATTTTATTTTAAAAAATTCAACAGTACGCTACTTCAAAAAAAAAAAAAAATCATCAAAAAGATATTGATTGATCTAAAAAGTTGAAAGAATGACTGCTCCTCTTGCTGAAAAACAGATGTCACCGCCAATATTGGTAATCTTCATTTTAAGCTTGGAATCTGTTTTTAGGTTCATTGTTTGTGTTTTGTGATTAAATCAGTCAGAAAAAGAAAAGGTTGAAGTAATTATTCGACATTGGATTCAAGTATTAAATATTAAATTAGGGTGGATTCATGATTTTGACGAAATTATCTTTAAATTTGTTATTTTGTCTTTTGTGTTGAATTCAATACAAATTAAACGATTCAAATATTTATTCATTACAGGCCATGGATATCTTCATGTTTGACATCTTTCATTCGTCTCAATTACTAAATACTTTCAGTGGACATACCAATCGTGTGACAAGTGTTGATTATTCAACATTCGATGGTGATCAATTCATTTGTTCTAGCTCAGCTGATAAAACAGTTCGTGTATGGGATTTAAAAACAGACAAGCAAATTCAATTAATAAGTGAATATTCAAGTTACACATATTGTGTGAAATTTTCAACTTACCATCGTCGTCTGCATCGTAATGTCATTTGTTTTTCATCATTTGACAAAACCATTCTTTTTTGGGATATAAAAAACAATCGACAATTGCAAGCATTTGATGGACATGGCAGTAATGTTTTTGGTATTGAATTATCACAATTTAGTGGTGGTCGATATTTATGTTCTGGATCACATGACAAAACTATTTACTTGTGGGATATTGAAACATGTAAGTCATTGCATGTTTTCAATGGACATACACATACTGTTTGGTGTGTAGATTTTTCACCATTGCAAAGCAATAATAACAACAGTGATAAAAGTAATAGCATTGGTGTAATTGGTGGTAATGGGTACACAATTTGTTCTGGGTCATGGGATAAAACCATTCGTATATGGGATATTGAAACAACTGAGCAATCGATTGTATTCGAAGGACACAAGCATTGGATTATGAGTGTAAAATATGGATCAAATGAATTAGGAAATACTGGTGGTGCAAATACAATATTATCTGGGTCAATTGATCAAAGTGTTCGTTTGTGGGATATTCGGTCTGGTCAGCAAATTCAAGTGTTTAATGGACATACAAGATCTGTGACGTGCGTTGAATATTCGCCATTTGTAGTGGATAGCATTGAAGTTGGTGATAGTTCAAATGTTATATGTTCTGGATCATTGGACAATACAATTCGTTTTTGGGATATTCGGTCAAACAAGAATGCATTACACGTGATGAACGATAAAAAGGATGGTGATGGAGTATATTGTCTAAAATTTTTGTTATTGGAAAGGAAAGAAAAGTACAATGGAAAGATAAATAAATCTTATGGTATTAATTTATGTTATGGTTCGTGCAAAGGTACAATTTGTGTTTGGGGATAAAATGACTATTTTTTTTAAGATTTTGGTTTTTAATGAACAAAAAAAGGAATTACAATTAATGTATATATTTACGTCACTTATCAAATACTTTTGTATCCTCATCTTCGCGTATTCCCTCTATTAGTCCTTTGAAAATAACATGGCTGTCATGTTTTCTTTAAGTCAAAATTACTAAAAAAAGACGCCTTACAACTGTTCCTGACCTAATTGCTTTTAGACATGAACCATTGCCAAAAAAACAGTAAGAGTGTATGCATTTGCAAAAGCGGTCAAAATTTTGTTTATTTTTCAAAGAAAGCTAGATTTGTGCAGTAAATTGGTCATTACATTGTATTTTGTAAAATAGATTGGACATTACAACTTATTATATATTTAAAAAAAAAAAACAATTTTTGCTTTTTTTTTTTTCCCCTCCTGAATTTTGTCATCCCCAGATTCGAATTGTTTTGTCATGACAACCTGATACAATTGTACTACCATCCGGTGAAACATCCACACATGCTACCCAATCTGTGTGATCATCCAATAGTTGTACTTCCATTCCTGTATTCACATCCCACAGTCTAATTGTTTGATCATCTGAACAAGATACAATAATTCGACCGTCTGGAAAATATGTGACATCATTCACATAACCAAAATGTCCTTCTATCTTTCTCCATTCTTTTCCTGATTCAATGTGCCATAATCGAATTGTGTTATCATCTGAACATGATACAAGAAATTTGCCATCTGGAGAAAACTTTGCACATGATACAGTGCTAGAATGTCCAATAAATTCTTTTATCTTTTCACCTGACTTTGCATTCCACAAAATAATCATTGCATCCATGGACGATGACACAATCATTTGTCCATTTGGTGAAAATTGCACGCTGCATATATCAGATTTATGTCCTACCAATTGTTTAATTTCTTTTCCAGAGCTTACATCCCAAATTCGTATTGTTCTATCATATGAGCTTGATACAATATTTTTACCGTCTGAAGAAAATTTTACATTCCATACCAAATCAAGATGTCCTTCCAATTTCATCACTTCCATTGCTGATTTTGCATCCAACAATCGAATTATTTTGTCGGCTGAACACATCACAATAGTATTTCCATTAGGTGAAAATTCTGCATAATGGATGCGTTTGAAATTTCCATCAATTGTTTGGATTACCTCTGTTGATAACAGATCCCAAATTCGAATTGTCGTATCAATTGACGATGAGATAATCTTGCGACCATCTGCTGAAAATCTTACACTGCTAATTTCACTACTATGTCCTCGTAGGGTTTTCAACAGTTTAAAATGTTTGGCCTGTATATAATTGTATTGCCTATTGATCGCACCATCTCCTTTGAAGGAAAAAAAATAACTTAACATATTTAGTCACAATTTTATCAAAAACATGAATCCATCCGAATTTAATATTTGAAATACGAAGCCAAGATTGGATGATAAGCGTTACGGTTTTTTCTGGCTTTTTTTTTTTTTTTACCGTTCACCCAACAGCAAAGGTCGATATTTTCAGTTGTCATGATGGGCGTGTTTATCAAGAAAAGTCGAAAGCTTACCAACTGTGGTACCGCATTCTTTTTTTTTTTGGATCTAGTGCCAGTTTTCATTGTTCCAGTTACTACAGAATAATGCGGGGACCCTTTAGAAATAACTTAACTTTTTGGCCTCCTTTTGTTTACAGCTGTGCTTTCCAAAAACCAAAGCTATTCCATCTGGTTCTAAATACAAAATAGGGTATGTAAGTAATGTTGTTTTAAATTGGAATAATTGTTCAAAGATAGTTGCAGTTTTTTTAGTACGGGCTATGCGAACCAGTGTTATAAAATAAAAAAGTATTTATCGAATTTGAGGTAGCTATGCTTATCAGCGCTGGACTGCCATTTGTTGAGAAGTGCAAAAAAATAAATAAATAAATGATATATTAAACTAAAAATATACTTTGTTCCTTATTCGAACTATGCACCTTCATTGCACAATTCAATACAATTTTGTTTGTTTTTTGCTTTAAAAAAGTTTCATTGGCGCATAACTTACATTTGTAACACAGCAATTGTATGTTTTACCAGCTCTCCACTCACAAATTGTATGATCTGAAAATGACTTAATTGTGTTTCCATCTGGTAAATATTTTATATTTGTTATAAGATCTGTATGTCCTTTCATTAGCTGCGATACTTTTCGTGACTCCAAATCCCAAATCCCAAAGTTGGAGTGTTTGTTTATCGGAAAATGAAACAATGAAACGATTATCTGGAGCAAATACATTTGAGCAAGGAGATGGATAGCAATGAAATATATGTTCAATTTTACCCGATATCATACTCCAGATGACAATTCGATGATTCTAATGACTTATCATGGAAAAATCATAAAATCTCGACATAATTTTTTCACCATCTGGAGAATATTGAAAAAAATAAAATTCAATGCCCGCCTCTCCCGGATGCAACTTCCCATTGTCGAATGATATTGTCATATGAGACGGACATGATCATCTTACCATTTAGTGAAAATTCGGCTTGTATTACTTGTTGAAAATGTCCTTCCAATCTTTTTAGCAATTTTTTCGTATGTGTATCATACAAATAAATATGTTTGAAAACTCACAAAGTATTTCAAATCAAGAGAAATCCAACCACGAAATATAGAAAATGGATTTCCCGTAAAATACTTAATATTGTCTAATATGTCAGCTTGTCGGATGTATTGCAATGCTTTCAAATCAAACACATCAATTTCATTTGGGAGATAAGTGATAAATAACAAATGCTTATCCTTTCCCCCATCACTACACGCGCTCCTTCGTAATTTTGTCCATTTCTTCCAAATTGTATCTCTTTGTTGTTTTTATCTCTCAAAGGAATCTATTGCATATTCGAGTCTGTCTTACGAAATTTAATGTCATACTTACCTTTGTCGCTCCAAATGCTCTTGTATTTCATTATTAATGTATGCTTACATTTTCCACCAAAAGATAACAATGTCCTTCATTCCCTTCATTGTGACCATTGTTCTCAAGCTTCACCACACAATGTCCTCATAACGAAACATAATTGAATAGGAGCAGACATACTTATACTGGTTTTTGGCTATATTGTAGGAAAGATTTTCTAATTGTACGAACAGATAAGAAATACATTTAGGACGTAGAAGGTGAAGTGTTAATCTGGTTGCCAGATAATTTGAACCACAACATGAAAATTGAGTGCTTGTGAAACAACACCAAAAAAAACATATTCAATTCGTCATAAAAGGTAAATTTTTTTGAAAGGACGACATTGCAAAAACGCGTTACAATGAACTATTATCGAGTGGAAGTTTTAACTTTGTTTGTGGCCTCGCTTAAAGCAGACATGGCTTTTGATTTTCCATCTGGAACAAAGATCAACACTGCAGGATCTTCCTTTCTTCCAAAATAAGGCTTATCCACTCTGAAAAACCCACGTTTAACAAACTGAACGATATCCCCACGAGACAGCAAAGACACACTTGGTTCAGCGATTGCCAAAGTCTGTATTCAAAACAAGGCAAAGCAATGCAATGACAAAAATGAGAACAATAATAAGAATAAGGACAGTAATAAGATTAGAGAGACCAAACCTCAAGCCATGTCTGTTCAATCGGCTTTCCGTCTGCAGTGAACAAATAATCTAATTCAACCAATTTGACCCAAGCCGTATGATGGTTATGAGGGACCCAAGTCGCAATGGGCTTTTGTTTGTATTGTTTGTTATCAGGCAAATAGGTGACAATAATTTTTTCCACTTGGTCGTTGGAAGAGACGAGCCGGTCAATTTGTACAACTCCCAAATTCATTAAAATGAACTGGTTTTGTCCTTTCTCGTGCTCTTCTCGAATGAGCTGAGCATCAAACTGTTCAATCCAAACAACTTTACCGACATGCAACACTTTGATGCCTCGTGAAGGGTTTTGCGGATGTAATGGCACCGACAGCCCATCCAGATTCATGTTTTTGATTTCGACCGTGACTCGCTTTTCTGCCGATACACACAAGTACCGTCCCGCAATCGGATCTACTACTTTCTTGTTGTAACTCCTTTTTTTCCACACAAACAACCAATCAAATTACAGGTTATCCCTCTTTTATTGGCTCGGCACACAAGTTACCAGAGTTTGTCCCATTCTTGCTTGTTATCTCTTTGCGTCATTGCTTGATCTCGAACGAACGCGCGAAGGGCATCCAATTGTAAGCCTCGACGAACGATTCCTTGAATCGTGGGCAATCTGGGATCGTCCCACCCTTTGACTTTTCCTTGATCAATCAAAGCGGATAACTTTCGCTTCGACAATTCCACTCGCGTAAATTCCTGTCGACTGAATTGATACAGAATTGGGCATTCCAACAAAGATCCGTCGCTCCGCTTTTCCCCTTTGCAGCAAATCGACCACATTTTCAAATACTGGTCACTGCGTTCGTTATACTCCTTCGATCGAAATGCATGCGTCACTCCTTCTAAGCTGTCCACAATTGGGCATGAAAAGTCGTACGTCGGGTATACATTGAATCTCTTTCTTTTTTTTTTTTGGTAAAGCATAGACCACACACACATACATGTGTTTGTGTGTGTGTGTGTGAAAGTGCATGTATTATATATGTCTGTGTGTATGTGTGTATGTGTTTGAATAGCAGACTACCCAGTGCGGTGATGTGGTGCTTCCACGTTGACGCGATAAATCGTGGGATCTCTTAAAGTGGCATTGTTCGATTGAAAATCCATTTTGATTCGTACAATGCATTGTTTTCCTTCCTCACTGCCGTCCTGCATTTCCTTCCAAAGTCTCAAATTTTCAGTCACGGATTGGTTGCGATATGCACTTTGTTGTCTTTGCAATCGCTGTTCTGCAAGCTGTGACAAGTGTTTTTTGGTGAATGAGTGAGTGTATGTTTTTTTTTTTTTTTTT